>JAVHLV010000526.1:0-32016 GCA_036785495.1 Colletotrichum neosansevieriae
AAGTTATATAACTATATTATATCCTTTTCTTAATCTATAAAGCTAATAGATTACTTAGAGTATAGTTTATTATAACTAATAACTTATATAATCTCTTCTATTAGTTTTAGCTACTACTTTTCTACTATTCTACTAGTAACTACTATATAGTTTATAAAACTATCTTTATTAATAAGAATATATCTCAAAATTATCTAGCTATCTATTCTCCTAGCTATATAGCCTTTATTAATAATATCTACTTTAACTTAGATATTAGAATTAAGGGTGCTAATAAAGTAAAAAGGTATTATATAATAGTAAACTCCCCTCTAGCTAGCTTTAAGATACTTAATATAGCTAATAATAATATAGGCTATTACTCTGTAAAACTAGTAGTATCTAAAAGCCTAAAAAGATATATATTACTATAGTCTCTTTTACTAAAAGCCTCTATAGCCTCCTCTTTCTCTACCTCTTCTAAACTCTTAATATTATTAGTAGCTGCTTTAGTAGTTACTATAACTAGCTTATAAATAGTAATACTACTATTATTAATATTAAGTCTATATATTATTTTGAAATTATTATTTATAAGGTTTAGTAGCTTTTATAGTATTTAAGTTAAAAGTGTTATTTTATTAGCTAGTAACTCTCTTAATAAGGCTTAGAATATCTATCTTATAGTTAGCTCAATTAATATTAAGAGTTCTAAAGTTCTCTATAAGAGAGTTAATAATTAAGCTTATAGTCTATGCTATAGAAGGTTTTTTAGTCTTAGCTCTCTATCTTATTAGAATTATCTTTATAGGGACTTAAAGCATAGTTATTAGTTTAGGCTTAATAAGGCCTAATAGTTATTAAACTTTCTACTAAGTAGTAGACTATTTAATTAGAGTATCTTTAACTATAACCTATTACTTTAAAATAACTTTAGTAGATTAGTAGTTAAAACTTTAAGCTATAGCTCTTATTACTCTCTCTAAAAAATAGTAGTAGGTAATATAAATAAGTTTAGTATCTATAAGTTCTAGATCTCTATATAGAATAGCTCTCTATTAAAGCTAGCAAATAGTAGTAATTAATACTATAACCTATAAAGGGTTATTATCCTTAATATAAGAGCCTATAACTAGGTTCTAAAGATCCTTATTAGAGTTCTATTAACACTTTAGGTTTATAAATTTAAATTAGTAAAGAAGTTTCTTCTTAGCTTCCTTCTAGGTCTTAGCCTTATTAATATAGAATTATACTATATCTTAATAGTTACTAGAACTATATATATAGACCTTATTCTTTATATTCTTATTAGTTTTATAGTAAAGCTTAGAAAGGCTCTTATAGTTTATAATAAAGTCTAAGATATTAGTTCTAATAAACTTAGATATATTAGTAGAGTAGAGAGTTATTATAGCTATAATAGGATATCTTATTAGAAGGTTAGCTAGAACTATAATATCTTAATTAGTATATATCCCCTTAAGTAAATAATAAGAATTAGAAGATAACACCTCTATTCCTAGAAAGAGATTTATAAACCTATCTATACTATCTTTAAAAGCTAGCTATTCTATAGCTTATAGTTATATCTTACTAAATAAAGTTCCTATAAACCTCTCCTTAGACTGCTTTCCCTTATTAGAAGAGGATCTAGTATCTAAGTTATCTAAATAAGAAGAAGATATAATACTTATAGGCCTATAAATATTAGGTTTTATTATTATATAGTTAAAGTAATAAAGCTTTCTAAGTAGCAAAGTGAATTTATTATTATAATATTTTCTAAATAGAAAGATAAAGTAGGTAATTATAACTTCTTTAAATAATAAAAAAGGAAAAATAATATAAACTAAATAAATATAGAAAGGTTTCTTAATCTTAATCTTACTACTCTAGGCTTTTATAGATTTACTTTAAATCTTATTACTTAATATAGAAGGGTCTCTCTAATAATACTCCTGTTTTAGAAAACTTTATAGCTTTATTATATTAGAATATCTTAAATATTAGTATTCTTTACTCTTAGCACTTAAAGCTATACTAGTAAGGAGTTTATTAGTATTTATTTACTAATCTAGTTAATCTTACTATACTTATTAGCTTAGCAAGACTGCTAATTACTATATTAGTCTTAAATATAACTATCTTAGCTGTTCTAGCTATAACTTACTAGTTAAATAATAGTAGTATTAAAAGTATATAAGGGAGAGAGAAAGGGAGTATATTTACTAGAACCTGCTAATAGTATATAAAAGGGAGTATATCAGGGTCTTTATTATTCCCACCTTAATTCTAAGAGAATATATAGCTATTACTATTCTTATAAACTGAGATAGGCCTATAAATATCTTCCTCTATCTTTTCTACTTTAGCTATTAATTATATTATTATTCTTTATTATTTATAGATTTTTCAGGCATATTATTATATTTAATATAGATTAGTTATATATATATATATATTAATAGTGGGGATATATAGATATAATAAAGGCACCCCACTCTCTGAGAAGCCTTTAAAGGCTATTAAAAAGAGTAAAAGAATCCACCTCTAAACACTATTAATAAAGACTAGAGCTATAAGAGCTAGAAAGAATAGCAAATAATATAACTCCACTTATAAACAGGCTAGAATAATAAAAATAAGCTTAAAAGATATATAAAGTAATTTGCAGATCTAATTAAAAGAGATCACTAAAAATAAGTATAAATTTACTAATAAAATCCTGAAAAACTTAAGAATTAAGTATTAAGGTATTAATAATAATAAAGATAAGTCCTCCTCTCCTCTATACTCTTTCTCCCTCCTTAACTATAGTCCTTCTATAACAGACCTATATACTAAGAGAGCTCTCTTAGAAATTACACTACTAAGTTCCACTTATTCCATCCCACTAGTATATAGCTATCTTTATAGAGCGTTTTTAATATCTATAGTATTACTAACTACTTAATAAAGAAGTAGAGAGGGCTTTAATTCACACCCTATTAGGCTTTATAGAGTAGGCTATATAGGCACCACTCTTAGAGAGCTAGGTTAATATAGGATTAGTAAGTAAATGCTAAAAAGTCAGTCTATATAGTATTATTAAGGGTAGTAGTATAGTTTCACTAATATATCTAAAGTATAGAGGAGAGCTTTATAAATGCCTACTATATATAGTAGCTATTAGAGGTATTAAGTTTATAGTTATAATGCAGCCCCTCTGTAAAAAAGACTATAACAAATTCACCCAGTTTATGGGCATAATTTGGGAAACACTATAGAGGCACTTTAATCTATGCCCTCTACTAGTTAAGGATAATAATATAGGAACCCTATATATTCCTGCTAGCAAGCAAACCCTCTAAATATTATAAAGTTAGATATATGCTCTAGCTAAATAGACTAGCAGAACAGTAATAGCATAGGTAACACTATGCTATATATAACGGGGCTGATTATATTAGGGCTAAGTAGGCCACTAAGGCTCTTATAGCCTGGGATTGCCTTTGCTGAACCTTTTAGTAAGGTGAAAAACGCCTAAAAGGTAAACCTTCTAGCAAGGTGCTGCACATATAAGAGATAACTCCTTAACCTTCTAAGAGGTTCTTATAGCTAGAAGCATAAAAAGCTCTACTATAAGCAGGGCTTTATGCCTATCTCTCTTCCTTATCCTTATTAACCTATAATAAGTCCTCTAAGATATTAGTATTAAACCTAGCATATTAATATGCTAGCTATATATAAGGCGTGCCTATTAACGTTAATAATGTGCAAAATATTATATAATAGTTTAGTATTAATACTATTAATAAGGCTCTCTGTTTTATTAAGCAGCCTATATAACACTAAGAGCATATTATTAGCATAGCCCTTTAGAGAGCTCTTATTAACACCTCTATAAGGGACTTATAGATATGCTAACTTATTCTATATAAGTAAGTAAACTTAGTAGTAGAGGTTAAACGGGTTATTAGACACTCTATAGAGTGGCTCTTCTTTAAACAGACTCTCTGTAATGCTAAGGCAGAGGTGGCCCTTTAGGGCTTAAATATTAGTAAGTATAGCTTGTGCTAACTATAACACAGAGAGAGTATTGCTAATAATAGCAAAGCTATAAAGGTGTTAGCCAGCCTAATTAAATAAGGGGACTAGTGGACAAAGTGGTGATAGAGATAGTATTTAATAGTAGTGTGGGTGATAGGTGAGAGGATAAGTTAATAGATATTATTATTAAACTGCAAAGTTAAGGATTATAAGGCTGTAGATAGGTATATATAAGTGTAGCTATAGTTAGGATAGTTATAATTATATAACTAAAGGCTGTATGTATTATTAGGAGGCACAGCACAGAGTTAGAAGGTCTGTTATAAAGCAGGTAAAATCACTATATAGTAGCTAGAGGCCGCTATTAGAGGTATTATAGAGAGTATTTATATTCTATATAGCAGTAAGCTAATCTGCTACTTATATAGGAGTAGAGTTCTCCTTAAGGGTAGCATAAAAGTAGGCTAGAGAGCGCTTATATTAGCGTATAGCAGTTAGTGTATAGGCAGTAAGAGTATATAGGAGGTTTATATAATTATAACTCTAGTATTAGATAATATATAGAAGCTCTATAATAACTATATTACTTAAGGGTATAGTTAAGGATATATTTATAGTTATAGTTAAGGATATAGCTATATTAGTAGTTATTATAGTGGGCATAGGTATAGTAGATAAGGCTGAAAACTTTTTACTATTAGCGCTAGTATCAGCAACAGCATAGCAGGTAGTCAGGTATATAGTTATAATTCCAGGCTAATCTCTTAAAATAAGATAGAAGTTATATAATTATAAGGGTATAGATAGCTAAAAGCCTAGATTAGAGAAGAATAATAACTTTATATAATAATAGATATATAGTGGTATATTAAGTATAACTTAGCTTCTTTCCTAATAGTGTGGAAGCCCCTTTTAAAGTGTGTGTATAAGGGTTCTATAAGGGTTTAGCGCACGTTTAGCGCTGCTTACTAATACCCTTATACTTAATAACTAAACTTTAAATAAGATAGTTACTAATTTTATAAAAAAAAAATATAAAGGAGAATTAGTAAATAAGATTAACTATTTAAAGATCTCTATAAAGAACTAATAACTCTTAAGAAAATATAGAGAAAAAGCAGGAGTTAAGAAGGTAGTATTTACTATAATTTATGTCTATAAGTTATCTAAGTTAGTATTACTAAATTTAGGTTTAATATTTTATATTCTAAATAACCTTAAATACTTTAAGACTCTATATAGTATTTATAATAAAGACTTTATCCTTATAGAATCTAAATTAATACTAATTAAAGAGTATAGATCTATAACTATAAATATTCTTAAACCTAAAGACTGTTAAGTAAAGCTATATCTCTCTAATACTATTTATTATAGTGCTATAGTAAGTAATTTTATATTATATAGAGGCTTAAAGAAGAAAGATATTTACTAAAATAATAGACTAGATAACTACTACCTTTGATAATAAAATAGTATATTTATTACTAAAGTACTTAATATCTATAATTAATATATTCTTAAGTATATACTAAAAGAACCTTAAGCAGTATTTTATAATAATACTATCCTAATCCCTCTATAATATAATATCTATACTACCTTAATAAGAAGAAAGCTAAGAAAGAGCACTTATAGTAACTAGTATTATTAACTTAGCTACATAAAAGAGGCTATAATATACTACCTTAAGGCTATAATATATAGTATAAGAGTCAAGAGCAGAATACCCTTAATATTAATAAACTGTAATATATATAGCTTGGGGAAGATAATATAATAAATATACTAAATACCTAGAGAATCTATTATAACCTTAATACTAGAGAGATAAATAGCCCTAGACCTTTACTTATTTAAATAAGAATATAGAGGCTTTATAACCCTCCTGCTCTTTATAGACTAACTATTAGGTTATACCTAAGATTACTACCTTAAAGACTGCTTAACTAGATCCCTAATAAAAGTATTTACCTAATTTATTAACTTAGTTAAAAAGGAGTTAAAAGTTATAATTAAGGCCTTTAAATATAATAATAAGATCCTTAAGTACCTAGAGGTAAAAAGTCTTATCTAGATAATAAGTATTTAACTTAAGTAATTAGTGCTAAATACCTAAGCTTAAAATAGAAGTAGAGAGAGAATTATAGTAGTTATAAAAATAAAGGCTAGATATCTTTATTTATTATTAAAACTTCCTCCTTACTTATAGCTAGAGATCTGGATAGTAGTAACCTATATATATAACTATACTTTATTATAGTTAAGAAATTAGAAAACTCTATATAAACTTCTATACTAATCTATAAAAAGTAATACTACTATACTAGATATTACCTATCTATAATAATATAGCTATAAAGTATTTACCTTAACTATATAAGCTTAACTTTATAAAAAATCTAACTTTAGTAATTTAACTCTAAAGCTTAAATTAGATGTTTTATTAACTATACCTTATTAAACTCTTACTAAGTATAGCACCTAGTAAAGCAAGAAGTTATTACTATAAGAGATATTAAGTTTAATAAAAATATAAAGTTTAGTAATAATATTAATAAGTAGAAAGATAACCTCTAGAAAATAACCTGGGAGGAGATATATAACTACTATAATAATATTATTAAGTTAATAAAGCTATAATAGATACTAAACCTAAATAATACTAAAAATAATAAAGAAGCTAAATAGTTACTACTAACTAATTTAATAGAGATTAATAAGGTTAATATACTAACTAAGTTCTAGCTATAAAATAAGTTTAAATACTCCTAAGCTTAGTTCTAACTTATTACTCTACCTTAATCTCTACCCTTATTATTTTTCTAAGTAATAAAAGGTCTTAAGGTAAAGAAAAAGAGGATTATTACTGCTAAATTTAAGAAGTTTAGAATTAATTTAAGAACTTTCTATAAAGCAGTATTCCTAGTTAGTATAAAACTAAGTAAATTAATTAAGTAGTAAGATAATCTCTATACCTATCTATAGTTTAGCTAACTTAATATTAATAAGAAGTATAACTAGATATTAAGTCTTAAAGCTAGAGGCTCTCTACTTACTCTAATAGTATTAAATAATTCTACTAAGAATAGGTTAAAGAGATATCTAAAAGGAACCTACTAGAGAGATCTACTATTATTCTCCTTATCTTATAGCTAACTAGCTAGTTACCTATTAGGAAATAAGTTTAGAGAAGCTAGAAATTTATATCTAAATAGCTATAAACTATTAAATTTATAGGTTAAAGTGCTTAGTATAATAGCATAAAGTTATTATTACACTAACACTATAACCTATAGAGCAGCAGGATACACACTGCAATTAATAGATATATATAAGGTTATAAAACCTATTATAGAGCATATATATATAGTTTAATACTACTGCTAATATAGTTAAGTAGAACTTCTAAATATAGATATATATTAACTTATAGGCTTTTAATATATATATATAAAGGGAGCCCTAAGTTCTATATAAACCTCAATCTAGTGTGAAACTAACACTAATTAGTAGTTAACCTTATAAGTTATACTACTTAACTTCTATAGATTAGTAAGGATATTACTTAAAGAGGCAAAGTAATAACTTCTATACTAAGTTTATAATCTAGTATATAAGGGACTTATCTTTATACTATCTAGGTTATTAAGTATAAAGAGTAGGTTTGCTTATAGTATATCTATCTTAAAGACCTTAATATACCTCTATATCTATTATATATATAATAACTTTATTAATATAACTTATTACCTATAAATACTACTTAAATAATAAGAATAAGAAATAATAAATAAATAAGGGATCTATAAATATTATAATAAGCTAGTATAATAGAAACCCTACTATAGAATTATCTATCTTAATAGGATTACTATATCTAAGCTTAAGATCTACCCTCTCTATATTTAGATTACTATTCTTTAAAAACACTAGAAAACTATAATATCTATACTTATATACACTAGAATATTATAAGACCTTTACTTAGAATACTTAAATTATTTGCTATAAAATAAGTATTACTATTAACTTTATAATTATTAAGGGGGGATTACCTTTAACCTAAAACTATAACTTATACCTAAATAAGGAGCAAATCTAAGACTACTAGTAACTTTATACTAAAATAATATATTATTTAGTATATAGTAAATAACCTACTAAGAAATCTAGTAAAAGATGCTAAAACACTATAATAACTTATAGTATTATTATTAATACTACCTATATCTACTAGAACCTAAGATTATCCTAACTAAGAGATATAAAGTAAGGATATCTATTCCTTCCTACCTTAGAATAATAAAGCACTTTTCCTATTAAGTTTATAGATAGAAATATAGCTTAAGTATTATTATCTATAGTAAGTATAATAACACTATAGTAAGTAACTATGGCTATTACTATATAACTTATAATACCCTTACTATAACTACTAAACTTAGTATTCTAAAGGAAATAATAGAAAAAGATAGTACTAAATAATAGTTAGACTGCTTTATAGATCTATAGGGGTTACTATAAAAACTAGAGATATAAAATGATACTTTAACCTTACTAAACTTAGTAACTAGAGAACTAGCTATCTAACCCTAAATAAGGGAGACTTATAATTTAGTAAAAGCTTTAATAAGACACCCTACTAGCTAAAAACCCTTATTATAATATTTATTTACCCTTTTTTATATAATATTCTTAACTACTATAATAAACCTATCTATACCTAGCTAATTAACGCCTTAGTTAGGCCGATTACTTATAATAACTCTATACTATTAACTTATTATAGAATCTCTAATTCTTATAAATATAAAGATATTTATAAATAACTATAACTAGAGTTAAATATTTAAATTTAATAATAAAACTATAGAGAAGGAGGCAAATATAAAGATTCTCTTTTACCTAAAGATCTATAAAGCTAATAGCTTTATAGATATAGCTTTATAGTAAGAGTTTATATATAACTTTATTAACCTACTACTTAAATTCTAGAACTAAGTTACTATAAGTATTATTTAATAACTCTATAACTATTTTATAATAGATAGAGTATATACTATTTATAATTCTCTATAAGTTATAGATTAACCCTTTATAATTATTATAGAGGATAACTTCTATTTCTAGATAACTAAGAAAGTAAAAGAATAAGTAAATAAGAATGCTATATTTATAAAGCTATAGAAAGATAAAGACTTTACTAAAGAGATTATAAATAGTAATAATAAGAAAAGAGCAAAGTTTATATCTTTATAGACTAATAATAGGAAAAATATATCTATAAATAATAAAAACCTATAGCTAGTTAACCTTAATTTAACTCTAAATACTAACCCTACTCTAAATATTTAAAATACCTAAGTTAGTCTTAAAAATAATACCTACTTACTTATATACTAACTTATAGACCTAACTAAGTTATATATTAATAAAATAAAGTATAGTAGCAAAAATATAAATATTTTAAAGCTAAAACTCTATATCTTCTAGAATATATATAAGAAAGCAGGCTTTATAAAAGAATAAATACTATTTACTTTTCTAATTATACTTAAAGAAAGAGTATTATATTATTACTATAGATATTTTATTATATTTATAGGTAAAAAGTCTAGATTTGCTTTTAGTAAATTATTAAAAGCTAAGAGTGAATTAGAAGTTTATCTATCTTTTATTAAATATAAAAATTAATATAAGATAATTATATTTAAGAAAGAGAAATTTAGTACTAATAGTAGTACTAAATTTAACAATAAAACTATTAATAAAGAATATATTAATAGTGGAATAAAACATAATACTACAGCTACGTATATATATAAACCTAATAGGTTTATAGAACGTATTATACACACTATAGTAAATAAAATAAGATTAATACTTAAATTAGCAAATCTACTAAACTATCTATAGAGAGAAGCCTTTTTAGCTACTTTATATATATATAACAGAACTCCTTATAAAAGCCTAAATTATAAAACCCCTTATAAAGTTAAAAATAATAGTAAACCTATTATAACTCATATTAAAACCTGGGGCAGTATATACTATTATAAGAATAAAGATCTATATCTTAAGAAACTAGGCAATAGAGCTATAAAAGCTATACTACTTAATTATAGATCTAATAGCTATAAAGTATATAATATATCTAAAAGAAAAGCTTTATAGGTTAGAGATATAATAATCCATAAAAATACGTTTTTATCTTCTCAAAACAATAAGAATAATAATCCTATATATAATAATCCACATAAACTAAGCAGTTTTTATAACTGGGATAAAAATCCAAGTCTAAATCCAGAAGATAAAAATAATAAAAACAATACTAGTAAAACTAGTAATAATACTATTAAAAATAATAATAGTATAATCAAAGTCCAAATTTACTATACAAATCCCCTATAAATCACCTAAGGATTTAAAAGAATATTTATAGGCAGAAGGAGAAAGTGCACTATTTATAATTAAGAGCTGCCCATAAATAAAAGAGATTTTATCCACTTATAATAATAATAAGGGAAAATCCTCTTATATATTAAGTATTAATACTATATCAAAACCTTTAACCTATAAACAAGCTATAAGTTCAGATAATAAATCTAAATAGATTCAGGCTATAGAAGAAGAGATATCTAATTTATATAAATAAAATACTTAGACTATAATTCATAAAAATACTATAAAAAATCATAACACCCATATATTAGGCAAAAGATACGTTTATAGAAAAGAATATAATCCAGAAAATATACCTATAAGGTATAAAGCTATTTAGCCTTAAAAGCAAGGCCTAATATAACTTATCCAGTTAATAGATATACTAGATATATAACTAATCCTTCTAAGGATCATATAATGCATTAAACCATATTTAGGCATATTTAAATACATTCCCTAATATTAGTTTATATTATAACTATAATAATATTATTAATTATAACATTATTAGATTTTCAGACTCTAATTAGGCTAGAGATATAGAAGATAGAAAGTCTACTTCTAGCTATATCTTCTATTTTAGCTTATATATTATTATAAGCTAGAATACTATAAAACAAAAAACAGTTACTTTAAGTAGCTATAAAGCTAAATATATAGCTTTATTAAAAGCAGTAAAAGAAGCTATTTATCTATATAATAGCTATAACTTTATACTTAAAGAAGCTTCTATAGAATTAAATCTTAAGAAGCCTAAGATTCTTATAGATGACCAGGCAGCTCAAAAGCTAGCAGAAAATCCAGAGGCATATTAATATTAAATATCATTTTAGCAGAAATACTATTCAGGATAATTTAGTAGAATTATTCTACGTTAAATCTAAAGATAATATAGCAGATATTCTAACTAAGCCTATTAGTAAAACTATCCTGGAACTAGTTAAAACTAGGCTAAATATTATACCTAAGGGTTTTTTACCTACTAATAGTAAAACTAATATATATAAATCAGTGGCAAAATTGAACTATTAGTTATATATAGGTTTCCCTTACTATAGATTTCTTTTATTCTTTTACTACTAAGGTTTTATTTTTTTTCCTTAGAAATATATTTCCTATAACTATAAGGTATTATATATATCTATCTAGATATATATATATATATATACTTTAAGGGGGTATATAAGAAATATATTATTGCTATTTGCTATAAAAGGAACTTATATATTATTATCACTATATCTTTAGAGTGTTATAACTCTATAAATATAAGGGGTATCAGAAAATGGATAATATATTTAAAAACTTTACTAAAAGCAGCTTATTTTAGTATATTATATAATTACATATATTATATAATTATATAATATACTTTACAAAGAATAATAAGATTTAAGAATAAGGTTAAACTTTAAACTTTAAGTTAAACCTTATAGCCTATTATTACTAAATACAGTAATATTTGCTAAACTGAGGAACTTATGCCGCTTACTAAGGTCTATTACTAAGCGGAAAAGCCGCATATAACCGCGTAAGCACTTATAAAGCCTCAGGAACCAAATTGTCTATATATAATTACCTTTTCCCCCGCCTTTCAAGGCCTTAGATATATATGCAGTTATTAATATCAATATCAATTCATATCTATATTCCTCCCTCTATTCAAATATTATGCAACAAGCCCAAAACGTTACCCTTATACACCATTTATTGCCTGAAATCTATTTATACTACTTTAGAAACTTTTCTACTTCTCTTTTAACCTTTATAGCCGTTCTGACATTCTCTATAATACTACTATTTATAATAAAACCTAGATCTTTAAATTCTATATAGTTTATAAAGTTAATGAAAAAGGAACTAACTAACTATATAAAAAGTTATAAATTATTATTTAGGGTTATAATAATAATATTAAGACTTTAATCCTTATATAATTACTAATAATTCAAAGATTAAGTTAATAACTACTTCTTACTTTAGTACTATTTTTTATAATAACAGGATTTATTCTATAGCTTAGAGATATTATATAAATATAAATCTAATCCTAAATAAAGCTTAATAGGATAATATTAATAAACCTCTTAAGCAAAATTTAAAGTAAATACCCTAAAGATTAGATTATAAAGATTATTAAACCTCTATATAGTATTAAAGAAGCTAGAACTTATTAATAGGTAACCTATAGTAAGTATTATAGAGAAAAGCTTAAGATAGATTAATCCTTATTTACTTTATACTTACTAATCTCTTTAACTACTACTAATAGCTTTAGTATTATTAATATATAAACTAGTAATATAATTAGACTCTTAATACTAAGCTTCTTTAAATAAGAAAATAATAAATTTATAAAAGCTACCTTTACTATTAAAGATAAGTAATAACTTAACCTAAATAACCTACTAATATTTACTAGCAGTATTATTATACTAAATATAAATAGTAGTCTTACCCTATACTAAAAGGGATAAGAGAACAAAATTAAGCTTATTAACTTAAAGGCTAATCTAACTAAATAAAAACAGTAATATATTTAGTAAAGAGCAAGAAGTATATATATTATATTAATTTACTAAGTAAAGATATACTTTAATCTATCTATAGCTATATAGTATTAGGAACTAATCACTAAGAATAAGAAAGTACTTAATTAAGGCCTTAAATAGCAAAAAGAGAACCTTAACCACAGCCTATTATTTATACTTATTAACTTAGTAATAGCTAAACTATTTATTTTTATTAATAGCTCTTTTATTAATAATTTAGACCCCTTATTATAGATTGGATTTATTATATCCTCATTAATAAGATAATAAATAATAATATATTTATAATCTATAGTAGTACTATTTACTTTAGTTTAATAAAGTATAAAAGGGTTACTAAAGTATCCTAGCTTCTAAAGTTTATAGTATAGTTATTAATATAAACCTTACCTATACTATTATAATAATACTTTAGAAAATCACTAACTACCTTAAAAGACCTTATATCCCTATAATTATCTATACTAATTTATACTTACTATATAAATACCTTATTAAACTTAGTATAATAAAAGAGAAGTAACTAATAATTAATATTATAGCACTTTAATAGTTCTATAAAAAGAGAGAGATCTATAAAGTATAATAAATTAACAGTAATAATAACTCTATAGATACTTTTATAAAGAGTACTCTAAACTAGACTCTTAAATACTTTACTAATCGTAATAACGTAATGGTTTATATAGAGAAATAGGTAACTTAAGACGAGAAGGCTAAGGAGTTAGATAAATAGCACTAGAAATACTAAAGCAGCTCTAGCACCTTAGAGAAAAAGGATTTAGTTATATTAAATATAGAATAAAGTTAGTATATAATCCTATACTATCTTTTTATATTTTAAACCCACTTTAGAACTATAATAGGTATTAGTAATATAGAATTATATTTCAGTAGGTTATAGTATATCTAGCCTTGAAGAAAGGACTACTAGTGTTACGTTAATACTATAATCTATAAAGCGGTAGGATACACACTATAATTAATAGATATATATAAGGTTATATAACCTATTACAGAGTATATATATATAGTTTAACACTACTGCTAATATAGTTAAGTGGAACTTCTAAATATAGATATATATTAACTTATAGACGTTTAATATATATATATATAAAGGGAGCCCTAAGTTCTATATAAACCTTAATCTAGTGTAAAACCAATAGTTATAAAGTTCTTAGCTACTACTAAATATATATTTATAAGCTAGATAAGTATAGAAAACTTATTAAAGTTAAAGTAAGACTTATTATTAGAGGAGATTAATAGCTTTATAATCTAAGGGATATCTATACTACTATATTAGTTAGTATATCCTTTAGGACCCTTATTATAGTTATAAACTAGTTTAATATAAACCTACTATAATATAAGATAGTTAATGCTTTTATTTATGCTAATCTTAATAAAGAAGTCTATATAGAGATAGTATTAGGATATTAAAAGAGTAGATATATTCTAAGGTCACTTAAAGCCTTCTATAGGCTTTACTATTTACTACTTCTATAGTAATAATATCTAGAAGTAGATCTTATAGTGAGTAGATTTAAGTAAGTAGCTAGTGAAAACTACTACTAGTAGAGTAGTAAGATTTTATTCTTTTTCTATATTAATAACTATATATTTATATATCCCCCTTCTAAAGAGATTAAGGTAAGATAGCTAATTAGTAAACTTTAACTATAATACTACCTTAAGGAAGGGAAGGATATTTAGTAGTTTTTAAGGTTATTTAAGATTAATATAACTATAAACTATAGCTCTTATAGTTATCCTTCTTTAAGAAGCTATTAAAACTCCTAAATAGTAAATTAATAATAGACTATAAAACCTTAATAGTATAAGAAGAACTTCTGCTCTATAAAGAAGAAGCAATAAAGGCTAATATTATAGAATATTAGTAAAAGGTGGGATTGCTGCTATATACTATAATAATAATAAGACTTGATATCTTATTTATAGTTAGTAGACTTACCTACTTTAATTAAAACCCTAGGCCTTATTACTAATATGCTACTAACTATATTATTTAATACCTTATATGAATAAAGAGACTATATCTAAAATATAGAGCCCACAAGGGATTAACTAAAGGCCTTAAAGTTAGATTAGATATTAGTTTTATTACTAATACTCTAGATTATAAAAGTTCCTAATTCTTTATAATAAAGCTCTTTAGAGAGATAATATTATAGAGAGTAAATAAGTAGAATATAGTTACTATATTAACTATAGAAGCAGAGCTTCTTATCCTTTTATAAATAGTAAAAGAAGGGTAATTTACTAGTTAACTTATTACTACTCTATAAGTTTCTCTCTTAAATAATAAACTACCTAAGTTTATAGGTTATATAGTTATTAATGTACTAAAGGTTATAACTTAGTATAATAATCTATAAACTATAGGCCTTATTATAAGGAAGATATTCTAGCTATAGATAAAACTCTACTATATTAATATCTATAATTACTAGTTATAGCAGGAGATTATAGAGAAGTATATTAAGGTTATCTATACTTCTTTAGCTAAATTAAAAATAAATAGACTTACTAAACCCCTTTTGCAGTAGTTTTATGAGAAATTTATCGCTTAGTTAAGCCTTATTAATAAGTTATAAATAATTATAAAAGCCTAGAAAAGAGAGGAGTTATAAAACACTAATAGTAATATTAAGCCTGGATTTATATAGGCCTAATGCCTAACTTAAAGGGGCAACTCTATAGTTACTATACTAATTAAATTAACCTACTAAATACCTCACTAACTATAATATTATGCTAGTATAAAAGAAAGGGTATCACGCTAATATTTAAGCCTTTAAGTATATAATTTACTAAAATTTAACTTATATAAGTAACTCTAGTCTTCTTTGCCTTTTTATAATTATATAATAACTCCTCCTCAGAAGCTAATAATATCTTTATAAGCTATGCTAATAAGACCTTACTATTAATAGTAATACCTCCTTAAAATACCCTAAGAGTGACAATAAAGAGTAGTAGAGAGCAGTGATCCCTCTTAGTGTAAATAAATAATTCTATAAGATAAAACAGTTAAATGAAGCTAAGATAAATAACTATAAAAGGAGTAATACCCCTCTTTATATAATAATCCCTCTCACTAATAATATTCTTAAGTTAGCACTACTTAAATAAGTATATTATTACTAACCTTATAGATATAGTCTATAAAGCCTTAAGATATATAAGAATACTAAGTTATAATACTATAATTAAGGGCTAAAGGCTGGAATACTTTATACTAACCTATAGATAATATGAAGAGATAATACTAAAGAAGGGATTATAAAATAGGTAAAGAACTAGGTTATTAAGCTATTAATAGATATATTAGAGGTATTAAATAACTTCACGCTAAATAGATATATTAAATAACCTTAAATATACTAGATTTAAGCACTTTAAAGTTAATTAGCAAACTTAGCTAGTTACTAAATTACGCTGTATTATGCTATATTATATTAAAACTGAAGGAGCGTGTTAAATTAACCCCTTAGTATATATAGTAACGCACTCAGTGTATGTAAAAGCAGCAGTAACTATAGCGCAATAGCGTGATATAGATATTAGCCACTTTTAGGTATAAATAATATAAGGATCTATATATAGAGATTTCCAGATAGCTACACACTCAAAAGAAAAATATTATTCTGTACCACATACTATATAATTCAATAAGTAAGGTTAAAGTAGTATTTTATATCCTTAGTCTTTATAGTAACCTCTATAGATCTATAAAGCAGTCTTACTATTATTTAGTATTATCTTCTTTTATTATTTTCTTTAGAATACTAGATTTAGTAGTAGTAATAAAAGTATTATAAGTTATATAGTAGTAGCTATAGTTACTTACTATAGTATTACTATACTTATTATAGATAATAATCCTTAACCTATACTCCTATATATAAACTAAGTAGAAAAGATGCTTTATTATTTTAAAATAGAAAGGGATAGATACCCTTGCTTTATATCTCTTAGTTAGGATAGTCCTAGGTTCTAATAAGTATAGGTAGTATTAATAATAATACTATAAGTTATTATAGCGTTTCAGTATCTTTTGCTATATCTACTAGTAGGTAATTTACAATATACTAAATAATATATTATTTTAGTAGGAATTTACTAGTAATAGTGGATTTACCCCTTATTTAGGTATAAGTTATAATTCCAGATGAAAGGTAATCCCTCCTTAAGAATTATAAGATTAATAATAGTGCTTATTTTATAGTAAATAATTTAAGTATTCTGAGTAAGAGTTTTATAATATTCTAGTATATATAAGCATAGATATTATAGTTTTCTAGTATTTTTAAAGAATAGTAGTGTAAATATAGAGAGGGCAGATCTTAAGCTTAGATATAGTGATCCTGTTAAGATAGATAATTCTATAGTAGGGTTCTTATTATACTAGTCTATTATAATAGTTATAGATCCCTTATTTATCTATTATGTTTTATTTTTATTATTTAAGTAGTATTAGTAGGTAATAAGTTATATTAATAAGGTTATTATATATATAATAGATATAGAGGTATATTAAGGTCTTTAAGGTAGAAGTGCTATAAGTAAACCTACCCTTCTTATCTTAATAACCTAGGTAGTATAAAGGTAAGTTTCGGATATACTGGATTATAAACCTAGTATAGAAGTTATTACTTTATCTCTTTAAGTAATATTCTTACTAATCTACAGGAGTTAAGTAGTGTAATATATAAGGTTAATCACTAATCAGTGTTAGTTTTATACTAGATTAAGGGTTATATAGGACGTAGGGCTCCCTTTATATATATATATTAAAAAGCCTATAAGTTAATATATATTTATTTAGAATTTCTACTTAACTATATAGGCAGTAGTGTTAAACTATATATATATACTCTGTGATAGGTTACGTAACCTTATATATATCTATTGATTGCAGTGTGTATCCTGCCGCTTTACGGGTGATAGTGTTAGCGAAATATATTACTTAGTAAGCTATGTTTTACTAAATTATGTTTCTAAAGAGTATTATTATATAGCTTTATAATAACTTATAAGTCTCTTTATAATTAATAAATAAGATACTAGTAATAATTAGTAATAAAAAAGTCTTATTATTACTTCCTAAGCTACTATAATAGATTATAAAGTAGTAAGTTATATAGAGATACTAAATATACTACCTTAATATAGTAAAGTACTATATACTTAGATTTATAAAGAAGTAGAAGAGTTATACTATAGTAAAGACTATATTAGCTTATACTATTACTACTATATATATAATACTTTAAATAAGTAACTAGTACTCCTTAACTTAGATATTTATAGCCTTACTAAGGTTCTTCTTAAGCTTAGTAACTAATATAGAAATATTTAAATAAAAGCTACTATAAAGCTTAAAGCACTTTATAATAGTCTTAATATACTAGTTATAAACTAGATAAATCTTTCTAGCTACTTAGTCTTATATAATATATAGTCTAAGATACTATTTAAGAAGGCTTATTTTATATAGTTTATATAGTCATTAAATCTTCTATAGCTAGTAGTTATAGATATTAATATATTATAGCCTTATTTATAGCTAAATAAGTTCTATATTAACTAGCTAAATAGTTTATTAATTATTACACTAGACTTAGATTATTATTAATATTATACTAAATATAGTAAAAATAGCTTTAGTAATAATATTACTTAGGAGTTAAACTTATAAAGTAGTTATTAACTAATTTATAAAGAGGGCTTTATATACTACTTAAAATAGTATAAGTAGCTTTACCTTAGTTATTAATATTATAACCATTATCTACTTATTTACCTTTTATATAATTATATCTCTAAATAGCTTTATTATAAATATTTATAAGCTCTTTTAGTTAACTATATTATCTATAAAGCTAGTATTTAAAGTGACTTTAAGTATATTATCTAGTCTACTAGGCTTAGTGCTATACTTAAGGTAGAGATATTATATTTAGTAGAGATATTAAAAAACTTAATTAGTAATATAGTACTATATAGGGCTTAGATTATTATTAAACCTTATAAAGTAGCTTATAGTAAATACTATATTAAGCTATATTATTACTGCTATATATAGAATTATTTTAATATAGTATTAGTAATAGTTCATCTCCTATAGAGCTGCCTTTTCTTTTTATAGTTCTGATGTATCTTTTATTATAAATATATATACTTAGTTATCTATATTAGGGCTTATAGTATACTGCTTAAGCAGCTTCTATACCTTATTTATAAATACTAACTATAATAGCTATAGCTTATATATAGCTTTATTATAGAGTACTTTAATTCTAAGGAACTATTATAGATTCTAACCTCCTTTAAGGTAGTAATGCTTTTAGAAAGTGTTTATAGCCTTTTTTATACTTTTAGTATACTTATAAGAAAATATTAATATATAATTATCTATAAAGAAGAAGAATATTACTTATCTATACTACTAGTAGTAGTTCTTACTAGCTACTTATTTAAAGTTAAGTATAGTAAGGCTAGTCTCTAAGTACTTTTACTAAAGTAGTAGTAAGCAGTATAGTCTATAAAGCGCTTTTTATAGATATAGAACCTTATTATTATAGTAGTAGTTTAGTAATATATTTATAAATACTATTTTATTAATAGATATATATATAAATATATTTATAATATTATATTATAATAGCTTTATATAAAAATAAATAGCTATAGCTATTAGCACTTAGAAAGATATATTTATAAATATTACTATATATATATCCTATATATCTTTTGCTTATTAGTTATCTTAGATTATAAATCTTACTTTAAACTTTACTAACTATCTATATTTATTAAGTTTATATATATAAACCTAGTAGTAGCTAAGTACTTAGTAACTATAAGCTTCTTACCTTACTACTTTATACTAGAACTATAATACTTTATATTTCTTTAGCTAAGATTTCTTAGTCTCTAGAAATTTCTTTATAAATAGATATAGTTTTATAAACTTATTATATAGTGCTAACTAATTATAAAATATAGATAGAGGAGGTAACTTAGACTAGGGATAACTTAATAGAGTAGCTATTTTATCTAATTTACTTAGGTTACTATTAAAAACTATTAATTATTAAATTAGGTATAATTATATATATATTTATAATACTATAGTATATATATAATTCTATATATTTATCCTTATTTAGGTGTGTTCTAACCCCTTTTTCCTGTGCGCACCCCAGTTACAGTTAGCGCGCCCGGGCTGCTTCAGGCCCGCGCGTGGAGCCGGACTAACGTTGCGCCCAACTCGCACAGCGCGTTCCGGACCCTATAATCTGACAGAATAAGCATCAGGAGGGGGCGTGGCACGGGTAGGTAACGTAACAACCAGCTCTCCATAAGGTGCTAGGGGCTCTCGGCGCTGTGAGCACTGCTAACCCCCGTAAATCGGTAAAAAATCACCGACAGCCCCTGAAGCTTAGCCCGCTAGGGGTGGGTTAACTTACGTAAGGCTTGGTGCCGCTGCGAGTTCCGGTCGGCTCAATCGTCAATTGCTCCTCTCATGCTTGCACCCTCAGCTCATAGCACGAGGCTAACATCCCTCCACAATAAATACCAGCCATGCTATCACAGAACTTCCCAATGACTCTTATCCGCTATTTGCGTCTGCTGATCTTATCTATGCTCTCAATCCGCCGTCTGTTAAAGCCTCTATATTAGAAATTTCAAATGTCTCAGCAGCTAAGCTGGGACGTGGAATCGAACCCTATCTAAGGTTAAGGCGCTGCTATAGGGCACAGGTGTCAGATTATCAGGTCCGGGACGCGCACGGAGTTCTGCTTGCCCGGGGGTCTAGAAAGCCCCCACAGGGGTGTGGCAGTGCCAGATAAATAGATCCGCCACCTTATGCTTGCTTTATGCCTTCCCATACCTTCCTATATAGTGAAAATTTTTCCACCACGTGTAAGTGGGCGTATAAGTGGGGCGCCCACTAACTCAGTATGCGTTACCCTAGTAATAATTATAGTCTAACCTGGGCATAGACTATATGCTGCTAGCACACAGGCTAAGAGCTGCTAGTGCACAGGCTAAGCGCTGCTTATGCACAGGCTAAGCCCTATATATACCCTATATCTTCCTAGTTTAGATTTTTTTCTTCTTCCTTTTTTTTCTCTAAGCATAAACTTAATAAATACTGCTATAGTATATATTACTATATCTTTATATATTAATTAGGCACTATCTAGGTATATACTAAGAATTTGCAGATATTAATCCAGGAGTTTATAAATAATAGTATTAATAATATAGTTAACCCCTATCTAGTTTATAGATACTTTTATAGTATGCTTAGTATATATATAGTGCCTCTTAAAACTATTACAAAACTAATATATCTAGAACCTATCCTAAATAATAATATAAATTAGAATCCTAGTAGTATATCTTAGTATATTTTAAGTATATATATAGACTAAGCCTAATATAACTATAGTTTATTCCACTAATATCACACTAGCAATTAATATATATATATTTTAGCACTCCTAGTATCTCCTAGATATCTGCTAAGTATATATAATAGCTACCCCTAATACTAGAGTTATTAACTCTTCTATAAACCCTTATATATAGGTTTAGTGTCTCCTCTATAGGTTTTCTATATATACTAACTATATCCTAGCTATATAATTAATATTAGTAGTACTATATATAGTATTACCTTTTCTAATATACCTTCTATATATATTAAATACTTATAGTATATACTTAGTATATCCTAGATACTAATAATTATAATATTAGTATTACTATTACTAGTAGTACCCTAGTACCTATATATTACCCACCCTATATATACTATATATATACTAATAGCATATAGTTATTAACCCTACCCATACTAACCTCAGCACTACTAAAACTTTAGCTAGTATAAAGTATATACTAAGTATATGCTTTAAGTATATACTAACTATATATAGTATAATATACCTATTTATTTATTCTAGTATTTAGAAGAATATGCTATTTGCCTTTAAGCCTAGGTATATATTCTATATAGTCTCAGTATATACTATGCTAATCCTACTCCTAGATATAGCTCTGAGGATAGCCTAATTAGCTATATATATAACTAAATAGAGGCACTTATATAAGTTTATTCCTATATCACCTTAGCATATATAGAACTAACCTCTAATATAGTTATATTAATACTAACTTTTAGAACTAGTTTAGCAGCTGCTTTTACTATATAAGTTATATATATATATAGCTAGAGAATACTATTTACTTATTATTTATTTACTATATATATTATATTAACTAACTAGCTACTCTTAGCTTGCAATATTAATACCCTATTATAGGTATAGGGGAGGGGTATTCTATATTAGCAGACCACTCTATAACTTATTAGAGTTATCCTTAAACTTATATACTAACTCTATAAGTTCTAGAGTAGCTTAGAGTATAGAGTTATAATCTGCTAGATATAGATTATACTTACTCTCACCTAATATAACATTATATATAAACTATAATTATAATAGAACAGGACTAGAACCAGGAACAGGCTCTATATATACAGGAATTATACTAATAGATTCACAGAACGCTATATATCCCAGTACCCCTATTAGCACCCCCTCTAGCAGTAAGTAGAAGGTATATAATAAGACTATATTCTAGTATATCCTTATATATACTAACTCTATGCTTAGTGTAACTTAGCTATTATCTAAGCTATAACTCCTCCTTTACTATTCCAAATCATACCCTCTAAGTATATATTTAGTATATACTCCATATATATAGGCTTAATACTAATTCTCAAAAAACAGGATCTTAGAAGGTGCCTGCCCCTTATAGTAATAGAGCTAGTATATTATCTGCTAGGTAGATATAGATATATAGTATATACTAATCTTAGACTAGGCTGCTACTATAACAATGCTTCTAAGGTTACTGCTACCTCTTTCTATCCCTGTTATAGTATATTTTCCTAATCTTATACTATATTATATATATACTAACTATACTCTAGGTGCCCCTATTAAGGAGGAGGAGGAGGAGGAGGAGGAGGATAGAGAGAGTAGTGAGGAGGAGGGTAGTGAGGAGGAGGGTGGTAAGGAGAATATTATTGCTTAACTAGGCATAGCCTAAGTATATATGTGGCTATAATATTCTAGTTATTTGTAGTGGCTGCTATATACTCTAAGTATATATATAGCAGAGAACTTGCTTTCTAGTATCTAGAATAATACTATAGGTTATAGGTATGCCTAGTATATATAGAGTATATTAGAAATTAAGTCTATTTATATATACTTCTATAATATAACTAATACTATAAGAAATAAAAGAAATATTTGCTATATACTAGGTATATACTAGGCTAGTACTTAACCTATCCTTATTCTTCTCCTAGCTCTTACTTAAGCTAAGTAATCTCCTCTTCTAGCTACTGCTTATACTTCTATGCTTATAGTTTATAAGCTCTTTCTTTAAGCTAGCTAACTTCTTAGCTAAGCTGAGTACTATCTAACTATTAGATATTCTAAGCCTTATAGTTAAAGGAGTAAACTGTAAGTAGCAATAATAGAAGGGGGGTGCTATATATATACTGAGTATATACTATACCTGCTCTCTTTTTAGGTAACTCTTATACTAGAATTAGATTATAGGTACTTAATCTAGGTGCTAGACTTAGTGCTTAACTTAGTACTAGGCTTAGTAATAGAGAATCTAGAGGATTAAATAGGTTATATAGTATATAGGGGTGCTTTTTATAATATTAAATATACTATTATTAATGTTAATATATCTACTATAAACCCTTTATAATCTAAGCTAGTCTTAAGTTATCCCTCTACTAATAGGGGCCTTAACCTGGGTTAAGTTGCTGCTATATAATATTTTAGAAGATTATATACTTAGTTCTGCTAGGTGGTAAGCATATATAGAGTATCTAATAGAAATAAGCATACTCTAAGATAGCTTAAAGTAGTAGCTGATTTTGTCTAGCTGCAAAGTTATCTTAAGCATAGCTTAACTTAATAAGATTAGTATACTTATATGCAAATATCTACTACTAGCTTAGAATCTTGCTAAGGGATTAGACTAGTATAGCTATAATCTATCCCTTCTTTTTTATAGCAAACTAAGATTTCACTCTAGGCTATCTATTATATATTCTCTATATATACTTAAGGTACTCTGCCTCTAAGCCTGCTTTTTAAAGTCTATAAAGCTCTATGCTTGTAGGATAATCTGGGAACCTCTTCTACTAGTTTTGCAGTATATATACCTTATAGAAAATAAGTATATGCTATAAATACTCCTCTAGAGTCCACTTAGGCTCTAGCTTTTCCAGGTAGTTACTAAAGCCTAGTAATAGTAGGAGGTTAGTATATACTAAGCATATATATAGTATAGTCTTACCACAGGCTTGCTTTATATCTATATTAGTTATAACTATATAGATTATATAGATTATTGCTGGGTAAATATGCGCCTAGCAAACTGGCATACTAGATATTACCTTAATCTGAGTGAAAATACACTTAAAGAGTATATAATACCTATTATATAAGTCTATATTTATCTAAATATAAGTATAAGACTTAAGCTCTGCTATATATATAATTAGTATATATCCAGGGTATTTGTAGCATATATAGGATATATATTAAGCCTCTTCCTGCTATCTATAAACCTTAAAGAGGTTTACTTTGCCTCGCACTATCTTAAATAATATATTAACTTCTAGATAGTGTGTATTCTGAAATATCTTTATATATGCTTATGCTATGCAGATAATATAGAAGTTACTATTTAGAAGCTGTTAAACCTCTTAAATCTATTATTTCTTCTCAGGCCTTATTTAATTAAAGGCAAACTCTTGTAAGACCCCTAATAATCCTTAGTATATACTCTATATATGCTATATTTATACTTACTAGCATATAAGTTCCCAGCTAGAAACTGCAAAAGTTAGGCATATTATAAGAGAATAGCAATCTTATCCTTATTATTAAAAGCAGCACTTATAGCTTATAGTAAATTAACTCTAAAGCAGTTATAGATCTTATATATTCCAGGGTAAAGCAGGAGTTTGCCTAGATATACTCTTAGCATATATAAAGAAGGAGTATTTAATAAGCTAGAAGGACTTATATACACTAACTGTTATAATATCAGGCTTATTTAAGAGGCTGAGAATAACCTTATTTATAAGATATATAGGTAGCTATATGGGTTAAGGTAGGATATATATATAAGATCTCTATGCTAAGAGGAAGATAAAGGGAAACTTAGCAAGGTTTAGTAGTATATAGAAGTTAAGCTTTATATTATATAGTAATATACTAATCCTACTATTACCTTAAGAGTAGGAGAAGCCTAGTATATACTTAGTATATATATTATTTAGTTTATATTATAGATTTTCAGCTTACTATAATAATACTAGCTTGCCTTACTATTTCTAATATATATATAGTCTAACCTTACTAGATACTTACTACTAGTATTAATTAAGCCTTATAGATATTTAAAGTTAACTCTGCTCTGCCTAATAGAAACTGTATAAGCAAAGTGCTATAGCTCAGAGTAGCTTAGCTTTAGATAACTAATATATTAAACCTATGCCTAGTATATGCTTAGTATATACTAGAACTAAATATTAAGGATACTTATGCTATTCCGAGTGAAAACCTGGAACCTTTGGTTTTAGCAAGTATGCCTTAGTTCCTGAAATTCAAACTATAGTAGCTAAATATAAGGCCTAGAAGCATATCTTTGCTATTCACGCTGAAATGCTATAAAGAAGCTGAAACTTTAATTAGTATATATATATCTTATACTTTACTTAGATATAAACTCTTATATATATTTGATCAGCTCCTCTATAACTGACTCTAGTATCTTATAGGCGCCCTTTAGGGCTTATAGCTCCTCTAATACCTTTAAAAAGTCCCCTTTATCTTAGACAGGATTTGGAGTTTTGATTATTAGGTGTGCAAACTTATAATACTTAATACCACTATACTAGTGGGATTAGTGCTAGACTTGGTTTATATCCTTTTTTGGCCTGAGATAAGGTTAGCATATAATAAATATAGTAGCAGTATATACCCTGTATATACCCTATATAGCCTACTCTAAGATTAAGTAGAAACTCTTAGTGAGCTTTGAGGTTCTATAATTTAAATACTAAATAGTTTAAGTAATATCTAGAATAAGCTTTTATATATAGGAATATAATATATTCCTATCTTATATATTATATAAGATATAGTAGAGGATTCTATTTAGATAAGTTTCTAGGTATACTAGAGTTATTAAATAGTTATATATAGTATATATAGTAACTTAATAGCTACTACCTCTTGCTATAAGAACACCCTATATACTAATAGTATTCTAATATATTAGCTAGGCATATACTAGGAGTATATAGGTAATAAACTTACTTCAGATAAGCCTATATTATATAATATGCCTGCTTTATTCTGAGCATTATTTATGGATATATTGTTATAATAATGAGTTTGAGTATTGAGCTAGTATGTTATATAATAAGCAGAGCTTGTAATAGGATTATTATTCTTAAGCTCTTCTTGCTCTGGATACTTATTAGCTAAAGAAAAAGTAAAATTATTAAGTAGTAGATTAGTCTTAATAAACTGAGCTGAGTTAGTGGTAAGATTAATAAGAGTAGAAGGAGAGTCTATTATAAATATAGATACTATAAGAATAAAATTAAAGAATTATAGATATTGAGTTTGTGAAGACCTTAGTTCTAGAGTAAAGGGTGTATATATAGTGTATATAGGATATATAGTTATTCTTAGACTGGCTTATTTAATATAATATAGTATATATCAGGTATATACTAAATATATATAAAGCATAATATAATATAACTCTATTATTAATATATATTAGGTATATATTAAATATATATAAAATATAATATAACTCTGCTATTAATAAAATACTAGGTATATACTAAATATATATAAAATATAATATGACTCTGTTATTAATATATATTATGGTTCTGTTTTACTCTAGTGTAGTATTTGTTTTGTTTAGATGTGAGTGGGATTAACGCACAGTTATATTACTGTAGTGCGGATAGTATGGCTTGAATAACTTGTGCATTCCTCGGGCAGACTGTTAATCCGGCACTGCCACATACCCCTCTGTTCTTTTTAGACCCCCCTGTCAGCTGAAAACCCGGACGCGCAGTGTGAGTCGGGAGAAACGTTAGTCCGGCTCTGCGCGCGGGTCCAAAGCGGCCTGGGCGCGCTAACTATAACTAGAGTGCGCGCAGGAAAAAGGGGTTAGGACGTGCCTAAATATAGAAAAATATATAGAATTTAATATATACTATAGTATTATAATTATATATATAATTATACCTAATTTAATAATTAATAGTTAAATATATACTATATTACTATAAATACTACTCTAAAACTTAATTATAAAATAATTACTACTATAACTACCTTTTAGCTATATAGATATAGTATCTAGATTCTCTAGATTAACCTTTAATATATAAAGATATCTAGCCTTAAGCTATAGAATAGCATTAATCTATATATTACTATTCTAAATATAAATAGTATACTTTAAAGCTACTTTAGAGATAAAATTATAAAGCTAACTATTTTAGATATCTCTAACTACTCTATAAATAGTATAGTAAATAATATAGTAGTTATATTACTAATTAATAATATAACTACTATATATATTAATATAATTATAGACTTATTTAAAGCAAATTATAAACTATATTATACTTATTAAGTAGATTATATATTTAGAGATAAGTACTATAAAGTATATAAGAAGTAATAATATATACTCTAACACTAGATCTATAATAATATCTACCTAGATCTTCTATATTTATACTATATACTAAATAAGAGTATTAACTACTAAATATATAAACTTTATAAAAATATTAATATTAATACTTATAAATATAAAGCTATAGCTAGAAGTAGCTATACTATAATCCTAAACCTCTTAATATATAAGAAGCTATTTATAAAGTATAATATAGAGAAATAGTTTATAAAATAGGAAAAAGTTATTACTAAAGTATAAACTAGCAGCCTTCTATAAGGAAAGAAGCCTAATTAGTAGTTTATAAACTTTATAATAGCTCTTAGTAATAGCAGTTTAGATACCTAGATCTATATATACTAAATAACTATATAATTATATATAAATATAGATTTCCTTATAATAAAAGATATACTAAAAGATACTTAAGTTACCTTTAATATATATAAGATAGCTAACCTATATACTAAAACAGACTAAGGAGTAACCCAAATATACTAAGGGATAATAAAAACACTACTTCTAAGGATAACTTAGAAGCATCTAAGAAGTAAAGACTTACTATATACTAACTATATAGAGGAGGGTAACCTGCTATACCTAAAGGCTATAAAAGGGTATCTATAACTATATAAATAATAGATAATAAAAGCCTCTATTTAATATACTATAGCTACTATTTATTAACTAGGTATTAGATTATATTTAAAGAGCTATACCTAAAGCACCTCTAGAGAAGTAAGTCTCTCTACTACTTAATAAAAGAGTATATTAATAATAATAAGAACCTTACTAAGTATATTTATAAGCTTAAACTAAGTAATAAAGTATATATAGATAACTAATAACTATATAGCTACTATAGAGAGACCCTTAAATCTATATTTTATATATAGCTAACTAACTATAAACTCTATAACTCTATAATCTTAAACTCTAGAGTAATAATATATATATTTAATAATACTATATAGTTCACTATACTTATTAAAGTAACCCCTAGTAACTTTCTATAAATAGATATATACTAGGTCTCTATTAAGAAATATGGTATAGTTAATATTAAGGTAAGAGAGCATAGTAGAAATATAATATATCTATAACTATATAATATAGCGCTTTGCTATAGGTTTATAAATAACCTTATATTACTTAGAAAGCTATATTAATATAGTATTTAGTGAAATATAAGTCTATAAAATAACTATCTATAAAGATTGGATTATATATACCTTAATATATTAAATAAGAGATATTACTAGTAGGTCCCTAAGTATAGAGAAACCTTAGGGAATACTCTATTATATAGAGAAAAGGATAAAGTAAGCACTATATTCTCTGTAAATACTTATTAACTACTAGCTAAGCACTATATATATATATAGAATATAGTAATAAAGCAATAGCCTATCTATAGTAATACTATAATATAGTATTAATACCTTAGACACCTAGGCCTAAAAGCTATTTAATATCTTTTAAATAGCGGAAAAGAGGTTTGCTTTACCTAAGGGGGTAAGCCTATTATAATAATTAACTATAATATCTATAGTATAGATAAAGTCTGCTACTAAGTATAATAAATAGTATAAAATTCTGTTAAGTATATAGAGCTAGATAAATTTATTACCCTAAACCTCTATAACTATAATAAAGGCTATAAAGGGTATTACTTAGGACTTTCTATAATAAGCTAACCTATAGTATATATCTAGAACTTCTACCTTATATAGTGAGGGATAGATAAACTCCTTATAGTAGTTAAGGACTACTTAATAATACTCTTAATATAATATAGAGTATATATAAAGGTAATTAAAACAGATCTTAAGCTTATAAAGCACCTATATATTATTATTACTATTAAGGCTTAAGGTATCTATATTAAGTCGTCCACTACTAATACTTAAGTATAGAATAGTAGAGTAAAATAAGTAGGTATAATAATTAAGAAGTATATAAGAGCTATAGTAATAGATATAAAGCTACTAAATATACTATAGCTTAAGATAATAAAGTTATCTATCTATCTATATAACTATATATCTATAGTAGCAAGAGGCTAGTAAACACTCTATAAGCTATTTTATAAGCACGTTTAGGTAAGTAAGTTTACTAATTATATATACTCTAACCTCTTATATTTATATATCTATAGCGATAAAGTATTTACTATAATAAAGAAAGCTTAACCTAAGTAATAACACTATAAAAGGCTTATATTATATATATTTATTAGCTTCTTAATAGGATAAATATGTAGTAACTTGTTTTATATATAGAACCCACTATATATAGAAGTATTTACTATATATAATATAATATTTAATAAGAAGAAGTTTCTTAATAGTAATCTAAAGAGGCTTATTAAAGTGTTTTAGTATATAAACCTTACTATTTAACTAGCTACTTAATAAGAGCTATATATAAGCTGCTCTATAAAATGCTAATAAGGAAATAAATAAAGTAGTTAAGTATAATAGCTATAATAATAAATATATAGAAGATCTAGAAGCTATAGTACTAAAGAATATAGATTAAGTTTATAGTTATAGCACAGCCCCCTGTAAAAAAGACTATAATAAATTCACCCAGTTTATAGATATAATTTAGAAAACACTATAGAGGCACTTTAACCTATGCTCTCTACTAGTTAAGGATAATAATATAGAAACTCTATATATTTCTATTAGTAAGCAAACCCTCTAAATATTACTATATAAAGTTAGATATATACTCTAGCTAAATAGACTAGTAGAATAGTAATAATATAGATAATACTATACTATATATAATAGAGCTAATTATATTAGGGCTAAGTAGGCTACTAAGGCTCTTATAGCCTGGGAACACCTTTACTAAACCTTTTAGTAAGGTACTATAATAAATGCCTAAAAGGTAAACCTTTTAGTAAGGTATATATAAGAGATAACCCCTTAACCTTCTAAGGGGTTCTTATAGCTAGAAGTATACAAAGCTCTATAAGTAGGGCTTTATATCTATCCCTCTTCTATATCCTTATTAACTTATAATAAATCCTTAAAGATATTAGTACTATACCTAGCATATTAATACGCTAGGTATATACAATAGAGGTTTATTCTTATTCTATAGAATAAGCTCCTACCTTAAAATAGCGTAAAATAAAATAACTATAATATAGTAATTATAAAATAAATTATTAATATAAAGGTAGTTTTGGAAATTATAACTAGCTAAGATATATTTGTAAAGTTAATATAGAAGGAAAATTAAATATACTTATATAGAGTAAAGAGCCTTAACTAAATAATATAAGTTATAGTAAATTAGCTATACTTAAGATAGTTTTATATATTGTAATAAGAGAAATTAGAGAATAATATAGTATATAATTATATTAAAGATATAAATAGTAAGGTATACTATATAACTAGTTATATATAAGCTAAAGAGATATAAACTAAGCTATATAATTAGAATAATTAGAAATCTAGAACTAATAGAAAGTAAGTACTAGGAAGTAGACCTAGTATATATATAAACTAAGTATTGGAATTAGAGCTAATAAAGAGGTAGTAGCTAGGAGGTCTAGTCTATAATTAGTCTAACTCTAGACTAATATATCTAGAGGTTTAATTATAGCTAATTATTTCTATATTAATTAGAAAGTAGGATTTAGAATAATTTCTCCCCTACTTGATTTTTCTCTTTTCCTTATACTAAGCAGCTTTCTAATAGGTAAAAGAGAACCTTTCCTAATAGAAGGCATAAATATATATATATATTTATATTAGTATATATTTATAATAATATATATTTATATATATCCTCTATATATTTACTACTATATATACTATAGTTATAAATAGAGAGCTTAGAGCTACTTTAAGTCTATATATAAAGCTATGCTAATATTATGCTCTATTTATACTATATATTCTAGACTGTATAATTTAATAATTATTTCTATTGTTTCTATTGTTTCTATTTTTTCTATTGTTTCTATTGTTTCTATTGTTTCTATTGTTTCTATTGTTTCTATTGTTTCTATTGCTTTTATTGTTTTTATTGTTTTTATTGTTTTTATTGTTTTTATTGTTTTTATTGTTTTTATTGTTTTTATTGTTTTTATTGTTTTTATTGTTTTTATTGTTTT
>JAVHLV010000527.1:0-31988 GCA_036785495.1 Colletotrichum neosansevieriae
TATATATATATACTACTAAGCAGGTGTATATATTACTAAGCGGGTGCATATATTGCTAAGCGGGTATATATATTGCTAAGCAGGTATATATATATACTACTATATAAGTATATATATATACTGCTAGGCTAGTGTATATATATACTATCTCTAGGCAGGTCCTAGAAAAATCTAACTATATATATTCCACTAAGGTATATAATTAAGTATTAATTATCTAAGGTAATATAGCCACGCTAGTATAATCCTAAGCTGCTTACTTATATAATAATACTATAATAATAACTCTATAATAATAACACTATAATAATAATACTATAATATTATTACCTTAACTATATAACTAAGCTATAATCTAATCTTAATAAAATAATATATATATATATATATATAAAGTATTTCTATACTGCCTCTTATTTCTCTTCTATAGCCTTCAAGTTTATAGTTATAATATAGCTCTCTATAAAAAAGACTATAATAAATTCACCTAGTTTAGAGATATAATTTGGGAAACACTATAGAGGAACTTTGACTTATACCCTCTACTAGTTAAGGATAATAATATAGAAACCTAATATATTTCTATTAGTAAGCAAACCCTTATATAAAGTTAGATATATACTCTAGCTAAATAAACTAGTGGAATAGTAATAGTATAAGTAATACTATACTATATATAATAAAGCTAATTATATTAGGGCTGAGTAGGCTACTAAGGCTCTTATAGCCTGGAAACGCCTTCTAGTAAGGTGAAAAATGCCTAAAAGGTAAACCTTTCAGTAAGGTGAACACTACTATATAAGATATCTAATAACTCCTCGCCTAAAGGTTAACCTTCCAGCAAGGTGCTGCGCATATAAGAGATAACTCCTTAACCTCCTAAGAGGTTCTCACAGCTAGATAAGTGTAGCTGTGGTTAGGATAGGTGGTTAGTAAGATCATGTAACTGAAGGCTGTGTGTATTGTCAGGAGGCGCGGCGCGGAGTTAGAAGGTCTGTTACAAAGCAGGTAAAATCACTGTGCAGTAGCTAGAGGCCCTTCTATAGCCTTTAATACTACCTCTTTCTTATCTATATTATTATATAGAATTTAATAAGCTCTAATAAAGAGGCTTAATAAATTATATAGGCTATTCTACTCCTTTTTAATCTCCCTCTACTATAGATTAAGCTATACCATACTAGAGATAACTTCTTTAATATTACCCTTTGCTACTCTATAAGCTACTTTATTAATATCTTTTAATATCTCCTGCTATATATTAGAGATAATATACTTAGCTAGCTCTACTAGTTACTATTTATTAATACTATATCTAGAAATTAAAATATATCTATACTTACTTTATATAGATACTTATTAGCTTTAGCTACCTACTTCTTAGCTATTAATACTCTGCCCTTAGTATCTTTAAGTACTTCTTAGCTTTATAGAATAGTCTATATATAAGAGCTACTACTTACTAAGCCTTAAGCTAGTTATAGTACTCCTTTAGAATCTTATTATATTTTACTTATACTTTTCTAAGCTCTATTCTAAGTTCCTTAAGGGCAGCCTCCTCTATAGGGGATAATTTATTAGTAATAGGAGGCTTATTTACAGAAGGCTTAGTAATAAGAGGCTTAGTAATAGGATACCTAGTAATAGCAGGCCTAGTGATAGGAGGCCTAGTAGCAGGAGGCCTAGTAGCAGGAGGCTTAGTGAATAAAGCCTTAGTATTAAAAAACTAAGTAGTAGGAGGCTAAGTAATAGAAGGCCTAGTAAATAATTACAGATTAGTAAAAGACTAAGTAACAGAAGTATCCTAACATCCTAACACTTTTCTAGACTCCTCCTACTAAGTTAGTAATAAATAATAGGCAGAGCTAGATAAGCAGTCTTCTTAATTAAGTATAATAGTTAAGTCTAATTTAAGGTTAGGTAGTAATAGTGCAGCATTATTAATAACCTTAGTAATATTATTACTAACTATTATAGCTATAGCTATATTACTACTTCTAAGTTCTATCTTAGCTATCTCTCTATCTATACTAGCAGAATATACTTTAGTGGCACTAAATACCGCTGCGTTATTATTAGGGGTTAGGTCCAAAGCCAGCAGCAGCTCTTAATTAGCCTCACCTTCTTTCTTATTATACCACTTCTTTATATATAATAGTTATATAGTAAGAGACCTAGTATTTAACTAGTTATTATTAAATAAGGCCTTGCTCTCTAGAACAGTCTCCTAGTTATTATCACTAATTAAGAAGTTAATTATATTAAGTATTACAGAGGTGAAGAGATATATATTAAACTTAGACTACTTACTATCTAGCTAATCTATAAGATACTTATAAAAGTAATAGAGCATCTAGTACTACTAGGGCTAGTTAACCCAGTGCTAGCTCTAGCTTTAGCTCTATAATAGTAGTATAGTCTGTTTCTCATAGAGTTAGCTAGTCTCTAACAGAAAAGCTTACGCGTTTTGCTATTAGATATTATAATAATGAGTTTATTTACACAGATACTGATATACTATATAGTGCACTAGCCTAATCTATATCCTAAATAGCGCTATAGTGTAGTTATAGAGGGGACTTTTAATAATACCTTAGGTTTATAGATATAAATAGAAATATATTAAACTTATAGAGAGTACTAGCAAAACATAAAACAGAGTAGAAGAGAAGATAGGAGTAAGAATATTATAGTAAAGAGAGAGAGATAGAGAGAGATAGCTTATAGAGTACTATTAGCACTATATAGATTAGCTATAACGCCGTCTTCTATTTATTATCTATAAATTATATATCTCCCTATCTATATTATTATATTCTATACTATCTAGAGCTACTAGGTTAGATTCTATCTTAACACTAGCGCTAGAGCCAGAACTATAAACTTCCACTACTACTACCACCACTCCTAGCACCGCGTCTATAGTAGTGGAGCTTTTTTAGCTTCCTTTTTTTTTTCTTTTTTTTTAATTATTCTTTTTTTTTATAGTATTAGTAGTAGTAGTAGTAGTAGTAGTAATAGTGGTAGTAGTAGTAGTAGTAGTGATATTAATAGTGGTAGTAGTGGTCTATAGAGCAGAACTATCCTCCTTTACGCAAGTCTCTATATATAGTATCCACAAATTTAGACTACTATAGCTAGGCAGATAGAATAAATCTATATTTATAGATACTATATATAAGAACTTATAAAACAGAGCTAAATATATATAATATTCTATAATCCCTAAATATAACTAGCATGCCTCCTAATATCCTAAGCTTAACCTATAAGCCACTATATCCAGCATAATAAGTATAATAAGCATAACAAGCATATAACATAATATCACCCCCAAGCAAGCTAGCATTCAACCCATAAAATACCAGACACCCCAGGCCAGGAGATAACCCATATCTCAGCATATCTAAAAGCCCAACCAGCAAGCTAAGTTCTAACAAAGCAGAGACACTAACAAAACCCAAGGTTAGATATAAACACAGAAGAAGAGACAACAGAATGCATTCAGCTTAAATAATAACACAGTGCCCAGTCTATGCACTATTATTACTGGGTTGCAATCTGCTCCCACTCCCGTATCCACATCCACCCCTGAGAAATAAGATAATAGTAGCTAGATAGAGAAGAGTGTGTAAAAAGGTGGTTAGTATGCATGCATGCTTATTAGCAGAGTGAAGGTGGAAAGGCTTAGTTCTGGGCTAAGCAGAGCCAGAGAGACCAGCCCATAGATAGGGGCTAAGCAAGCCAGATAACACTAAATAAGATAAGAGTCTCAAGTCTATTATAAGAAATAATATATAAGTAGCAATATATAGCTAAGTTCTATATAAGCACTACTCTAAGTCTCTAATTATAGTGGGATATAGCAAAGAGATATTCTTAGCAAATTATAAAGCTACTATAAGCAAAGGGTCCAGCTTATATAATAGGGGAGGCTAAATAAGATAAGAGTCTTAAGTCTATTATAAGAGATAATATATATGCAGCAATAAGTAGCTAAGCTCTATATAAGCACAGCTCTGAGTTATATATATCCCGCTATTATAGTTATAGTTATAGTTACCTTAAAGGAGTAGCGGGAAGTAAAGATAACAAAGAGGTAGATTATAAAGAGCTGCTAATGAGCATGCCACATATAAAATAGCTATCTTAAGCAGTTATTTTAATAACTATAAGCTTTACTATAAGATATAATTAGCTATAACTCTATTTATCTATCCTATTAAGTTCTTACTATAGATATAGCAGCAGCAGCAGCAGCAGCAGCATGTAGTTAGGGGCAAATCTAATAGCTTTCCTAAAAACGCCTAAGTAAATCCTATTAGGACAGAGGTAAAAGTGGAGAACCAGGCCGGGTTACTATAGTCTTATTTAATATTTTAAATATTTTATTTTAATTTCAAGAAGTAGTCTAGTCTCCCAGGATTATAATTCATAACAAAACTAAGAGAGATATAATATTATATTATCAGAAAGCCCGGGCAGCATGCTCTTTTACCTACGCAACAGCATACCCTTTCTGCTAGAGCTTAGACTCTATAACAAACAAAGCCTATTATCTATAGTTATTATACCTCTTCACTATTAATTTTATCTGAGAAATCTATAACATATATCTTATAAACATTAAACCCAGCCAGCCTGCTCCAGCAAGACATTCTAATTATAGTATTCACCTCCTGAGATAACAACATGTCTCGTCTCTCTCGCGGGCCTATACTATTAATATCTCTTAAAGAATTCCAAGAAGTGAGAAGGAAGGCATCATAGCCATTAAGAAAGCCACACATCATTTGCTTTCTGCACTCTAACCACAGTAAACAAACCATATTCCCCTCCTCTCCCGTCCCCCTAAGCAAGCTGTTCTTATTATTATCCTCTATCACTCACTAAATAAGCAAGTATTTATCTTAATCTTTTCTCTATATATATCTACCTAGTTAAATTAACTTTATCACCTTATAGAGATATATATCTTATATCCTAGAGAACTCTGCTTTACTCTTCTATCTTTCTTCTAGTTAAGGTAGAGCAAAGACAGCCTATTTATAATCTTTACTACTAGTTTCTTTATCTCTTAACTAGGCACTAACTATTATATTATTTTCTAGTAGTGCTTACTATAGTAAAACTAAATTCTTTAAAGAGTTCTCTATAACCACTAATCTAAACCTCACTAACTTCTCTACTCCTTACTAAGAGAGGCTTTACTAATAAGCCCCTAATATAGATATAGACTAATAAAACTAATATCTAGCCTACTTAAGTAAGGTTTTAGTATTAAAACTTATACTATAGAAGCTTTAATACCTCCTTAATAATACTCCCTAGTAATAATAATAACCCACTTCTATCTATAATATTAACTATAAACTAGACCTCTATAACCCTAATAAAGATAATACTATAAGTTATATTACTATAATAAAATTATATATAAATCTTTAAAAAGATAATACTTAGATCTTATCTTACTAAAAAGAGATCCTAAGAAACTTTAGCTAAAATCTCTATACCTTATTATCTCTAACCTATTAAAACCTATACTAGAGTTAGATACCTAGCCCTCCTTCTACCTATCCTCTATAAATAGTATCTCCCTAGCTTAGCCTAGCTAGTTAAGCTCTGTTTAATATAATAAGTATTATTATCCCCTCTTGCCACACTACTCCTATACCTCACTAAGCTGCAAACCACTAAACTACTAATCTCTAGACTATTATCACTGCTATATAGTATTACCACTAGAGTTACCTTAATAATCTATAATTATAATAATAATAACAGCAATAATAAGAATAAGAATAATAATAATAATAATAATAATAATATCTATAGGCAGACTAGAAGCAGCTAAGGGAACTCTAGAGTAAGTATAGGTTACTCTTATAGAAGTATTATAATTATAGCTATATAATAGTTAACCTAGATAACAAGCTTAATTAGATCTAGTATGAGATAAACTATCTATTAGCTATTATGGAGCAGCAAGATAACAAGGTTATAGACCCGAGTGAGGAGATTTTCTAGCCTAGTTAGCGCCCAGGTTTGCTATATCTATAAAGACAAGCGTGCGGCTAGTTATAGTTTATAATGGTACTTTTCTTAGTGTTTCTTTATTAGCTACACTATTAAAAAATACACACATAGTTCACTGCTATCTCACCACCAGTTCGTTACTATTATTACCTATAATATATTTCTATTACCTATTAGGCCTCTATATCTCTCTCCACTAGTTCCTATATATTCCCTATTAACAAACCACTATATCTGCATCTGTTTCTAGAGACTATCAAGAAGACGTCTCTCCTCTCTTTAGCTTAGCTAATATTTCCTTTATATGCCTTATCTATCCTTTATCTCTTAGTTAGCTAGCGCCCTTATTATCCCCTCTCAAACCACTATTCCTTGCATTCTAACTATAATTCTTTTTATCTTACCTTAGTAATATATATACCTATACAAACACTATCTCGCTTTCTGCCTCCTTATTTAACTCTTTTTAAATTTGCTATTAGCTCCGCTGCACTCACTATTATAGAGCTTAACAACTTTACTACTGCCCTAACCACCACTATATATCAGTTCACTCTATCTATGCTAGCTAATCTAATAACCTTTACAGACGTTATATAGTATTAAGATCAGCAGAAGCAATAAAGTGGATTACTCACTAGCAGAGAAAATCTAATTCTCTAGCTATATTATTAAGTATTAGCTTACTAAGAACTTAGAAAACCTTTACCTTAATAAGCTATATTAAGCACTTAGTATTACTAATATAGGTAATAAGTATACTAAAATTATCTATCTATATATTAAAAATACCCTTAAGTTCTATATTAGGGAGCTCTAGAGCTCTAAAGAATATTACTCCAGTCTTAAGGGAGTTATTAAGAATAGAAGAGAGAGATTATAAGTTATCTTAGTAAATTTTAATTAGTTTCTATCTAAATAAAAAACATACTTTATTTACTAACCTCTATCTTAATATAGTTATCTGAAGTTTATAGATACTTAGGCTAAGCCTTATTAATAAGAGAATATAGTTAAATCTCCTAAGTAAAGTAATTAAGTTAAGGCTACTCTACTACTATAGCTATTAATATATCTATTAATATAGCTATCTATTTATTAATCTCGCTATACTCCTGCTATTTACCACACTCCTATTCAGCCGGCTTATATTTCTAGTACTCCTTAATACTTAGGCCCTGAGAACAACCATTCTTCTTAACTTCACTTTTAATAAAAACCCCCTTAAACCTATTTATCTTTTAATAATAGCCTCTATACTCCTCCCGTCTCACCCTTAAGAGACCCTCCTCCTTCTCTAACCCTAACCCGTTCTTTTCTATCTCACCTTTAAGGTCTCTTTATCCCACTATCACTATAATCTCTAGAAGGCTATTACACAACATAGCTTAATATAGCAGGCTTATAGATATACTAAACCACTACCCCTAGAAACTTCTATTTACTATTATTATTATTATTAATATTAATAAACCTAATATCTCTAAGCCCTTAGCCTCTCTGCCATACTAGAATATATTAAGATATAAAAGCCTCCTCTATTTATAAAAGTAATTATTACGCCCTCTTTTATTAATAATATAGCTACTTCTAAGAGCTTCTAGAGCTCTATATATAGTCTTTTTGCCTTATAGCAGACTTAGTATTTAATACTAATCTTACTAACTATCTGTCATATATATAGGTACAGGGCAAGTAAGAGGAAGTTATCTATTACAGCAGAAAAGAGAGTGGCTATAGATAAGGGTCTATATATAGAGCCTTATATAGTGGGTGCAGCGCTTAGAGAGCGGTGCTAGTAGCGCTAAGAGCTCTAGAAGAGGTCTGGGCTATATAACACACCCCCCTAAAAGCAACAGAGCAGTTCTATAAAGGCAGTTCTAAATAAAAAAGGAAGCTATTTATAATAGAGAGAGAAGAATATAGAGCCCCCTCTAGTTATTACTAAAAAGGGATACTAGTCTATAGGTATAGTCTATAGTACTATATAGATACTAGAAGTAATATACTATTCTATAAATATAGTCTATAACACTATAGCACTAGAAGCTACTACTTAGCAGTCTATAGTATTATACTAGAAGCTACTACTTAGCAGTCTATAGTATTATTACTAAAAGTATTAGATACTAGCCCTTAGATATAGTCTATAGTATAAGTACTAAAAGCTACCACTCAGTAGTCTATAGCATTATACTAGAAGCATTATAAGGAAAAATAACAAAAAACAAGTATAGTAAAGTGGGTTATAGCAGGTGCAGCGCGGCATAGCGGGTGCAGCGCGGCGTAGCAGGTGTGGCGCAGCGGGTGTGGCGCGGCGTAGCAAAGCGAAGCGGGCGCAGCGTAGCGAAGCAGGCGTACAGAGGACCCCTGTTAGTAGGGTTTAGACCCTCAGCTGGGTGCACACAGGCATATTGCAGCTTATAAGTTAGCATAACGCAGCACGCAAGTTAGCATAACACAGCGCGCAAGTTGGCGTAACACAGCGCACAAGTCGGCATAACACAGCGGGCGCGTGAGAAGAGTAGAGGTAGAGGTAATAAGCGTGTATAAGTGTTAAATTGAGCGTATTTATATATATATTTGTAATACTATAGTGTGTGTGTAATTCTATATCTTCACCCTTATTTTAGTATATCCTAACCCCTTTTTCCTATATATACCCTAGTTATAGTTAGTATGCCTGGGCTGCTTTAGGCCTATATATAAAGCTAGACTAATATTATACCTAACTTATACTATATATTCTAGACTTTATAATCTAATATACTCTCTTAGAGATTACTAGCCTAATAAGGCTATTCTTAAACTCTATTAAAGTCTATCTTATTCTAAATATAGGTTTTTATTACCTTTATATACTTTATATTATTCTCTTTTTCTAGGTTCTATATATAGTTTGCTTCTAGTTATATATATTAGTTACTTATTTATAGCTAACTATAAAATACTTTAAATTAAGGTAGTATAAGTGTTTTTATAAATCTATCTACTATTATTTCTACTAATAGAGTATAACTAACTACTATATATCTTTTTATAATCTTTTATTATAGCTAGTAGTTATAGATATTAATATATTATAGCTTTATTTATAGCTAAATAAGCTTTATATTAACTAGCTAAATAGTTTATTAATTATTATACTAGATTTAGATTATTATAAATATTATACTAGATATAGTAAAAGTAGCTTTAGTAATAGTATTACTTAGAAGTTAAACTTATAAAGTGGTTATTAGCTAACTTATAAAGAGAGCTTTATATACTACTTAGAATAATATAAGTAGCTCTACCTTAGTTATTAATATTATAACTATTATTTACTTATTTACCTTCTATATAATTATATCTCTAAATAGCTTTATTATAAATACTTATAAGCTCTTTTAGTTAACTATATTATCTATAAAGCTAGTATCTAAAATAACTTTAAGTATATTATCTAGTCTACTAGGCTTAGTACTATACTTAAGGCAGAGATATTATATTTAGTAAAGGTATTAGAGAACTTAATTAGTAGTATAGTGCTATATAGAGTCTAGGTTATTATTAAACCTTATAAGGCAGCTTATAGTAAATACTATATTAGGCTATATTATTACTACTATATATAGAATTATTCTAATATAATGTTAGTAGTAGTTAATCTTTTATAGAGCTGCTTCTCCTTTATATAGTTTTAATTTATCTTTTATTATAGATATATATACTTAGTTATTTATATTAAGGCTTCTAGTATACTACTTAAGCAGCTTCTATATTTTATCTATAAATAATAACTATAATAGCTATAGCTTATATATAGCTTTATTATAGAGCACTTTAATTTTAAGAAACTATTATAGGTTCTAATCTCCTTTAAGGTAGTAGTACTTCTAGAAAGCATTTATAGCCTCCTTTATACTTTTAGTATATTTATAAGGAAATACTAGTATATAGTTATTTATATAGAAGAAGAATATTACTTATCTATAGTATTAGTAGTAGTTCTTACTAGCTACCTATTTAAAGTTAAGTATAGTAAAGCTAGCTTCTAAGTGCTTTTACTAAAATAGTAGTAAGTAGTATAGTCTATAAAGCACCTTTTATAGATATAGAACCTTACTATTATAGTAATATTCTAGTAGTATACTTATAAATACTATTTTATTAATAGATATATATATAAATATATTTATAGTATTATATTATAATAGCTCTATATTAAAATAAGTAGCTATAGCTATTAATACTTAGAAAGATATATCTATAAGTATTACTATATATATATTCTATATATCTTTTACTTATTAATTATCTTAGATTATAAATCTTACTTTAAACTTTACTAACTATCTATATTTATTAAGTTTATATATATAAATCTAATAGTAGCTAAATACTTAATAACTATAAGCCTCCTATCTTACTACTTTATACTAAAACTATAATACTTTATATTTCTTTAGGTAAGATTTCTTAGCTTCTAGAAATTTCTTTATAAATAGATATAGTTTTATAAACCTATTATATAGTGCTAACTAATTATAAAATATAGGTAGAGATAGTAACTTAAACTAGAAGTAACTTAATAGAGTAGCTATTTTATCTAATTTATTTAAGCTGCTATATATTATAGCACTTCTATAGCACTCTATACTTTTTAGTTTTTATTTTTTAGCTATAGTAAATACTTACTATTATAGATCTATCTTATCTATAGCTACTTTAAGAATATAACCTACTTCTATTAAAGTTTTAGAGATATTCCCCTCTATATATATACTTAGTAGGCAATTAGTCTAGATATTCTAGGCTATAGAGCTATTTTCTAATTATATAGTTTTATGCTTCTAATATAGCTATATATAGCCTGCTAGAAAGGCAGCCTTAAATAAGGTCTATAGTATATAGTAATGCTAGAGTAATAATAATTTATATTATCTATTTTTATTTATATATTCTAAAGAGTAGTTATACCTTTCTCTATACCCCTTTATACTTATAAACACACTTTATAAAGCTATAAAAAATGCTATTAGTAGGGTCTCTAGAGAGGTTATTAGTTTAAAATAAGTATTTATATTAGAAGTATTATTTATTCCTAATATAGTAATAGTAATAAGGGCTACTAAACTCTATAGTAGTAATAATATAGCTATATCTATATTTTTCAGTACTATAGCTACTAGATCTTCTATATACTTATTAGTATAGTTATTATACTTAACTACCTTATCTATCTCCTTATTAGTATCTTATAGAGTAGCTTATATATAGCTCTTACTAATTAGCTAGTTAATCTGCTCTTATATTATAGTAAGATCTATATACTAAAACTCTTTAGCAAGCCCCTTTAAATTACTATTAAAAAGCTTCTTCTTATTAAATATTATATTATATATAGTAAATACTTCTATATATAATAGGTTCTATATATAAAAGAAGTTACTAGATATATAGCTTACTAAGAAGCTAATAAATATATATAGTATAAGTCTTTTATAGTATTATTACTTAAATTAAGCTTTCTTTATTATAGTAAACGCCTTATAGCTATAGGTATATAGATATAAGAGATTAGAGTATATATAGTTAGCAGACTTAATATCTAGAAGTGCTTATAGAATAGCTTATAGAGTATTTACTAGCCTCTTACTACTATAAGTATATAGTTATATAGATAGGTAGATAACTTTATTATCTTAGACTATAGTATATCTAGTAGCTTTATACCTATTATTATAGCTCTTATATGCTCTTTAATTATAGTACTAACTTATTCTGCTCTGCTATTCTATACTTAGATATTAATAGTAGAGGGCTTAAAGCAGATACCTTATATCTTAATAGCAGTAATAATATATAGATACTTTATAAGCTTAAGGTCTGTTTTAATTACCTTTATATATACTTTATACTATATTAAAAGTATTATTAAGTAGTTCTTAATTACTATAAGAAGCTTATCTATACCTTATTATATAAGGTAGAAGTTCTAGGTATATACTATAGATTAATCTATTATAAGCAGTACTAAGTAATACTCTTTATAGCCTTTATTATAATTATAAAAGTCTAGGATAATATATTTACCTAGCTCTATATACTTAAAAGACTCTTATAGTGCTTATTATACTTAGTAGCAAACCTTATCTATATTATAAGTATTATAGTTAATTATTATAATAGGCTTACCCCCTTAAATAAGATAGACTTCTCTTATACTATTTAAGAGGTATTAAATAGCTTCTAGGCCTAGATATCTAAGATACTAGTACTATATTATAGTACTATTATAAATAGGTTATTGCTTTATTATTATATTATATATATATATATATAGCACTTAGCTAGAAGTTACTAAGCGCTTATAAGAAATATAGCGCCTACCTTATCTTCTTTACTATATAGTAGAATACTCTCTAAGGTCTCTCTATATTTAAGAACCTACTAGTAATACCTCTTATTTAATATATAGAAGTAGATATAATCTAATCTTTAAAGATAGTTATTTTATAGGCTTATATTCTACTAGATACTATATTAATATAGCTTTTTAAGTAAGATAAGGTTACTTATAAACCTATAGCAAAGCACTATATTATATAGTTATAAATATATTATGCTTTTACTATATCCTTTTACCTTAATATTAACTATACTATATCTCTTAATAGGAACCTAGTATATACCTATCTATAAAAAGTTACTAAGAGCTGCTTTAGTAAGTATAGTAAACTATAAGGTATTATTATATATATATATTATTACTCTAAAGTCTAGAATAGTAGTATTATAGAGTTAGTAGTTATTTAGCTATATATAAAATATAGACTTAAAGATCTCTCTATAGTAGCTATATAGTTATTTATCCTCTATATACTATCTACTACTTAGTTTAAGCTTATAAATATATTTTATAAGCTCTTTATTATTATTAATATACTCCTCTACTAAGTAGTAGAGGAATTTGCTTCTCTAAAAGCACTCTAAGTATAGTTCTTTAAATATAATCTAGTACTTAACTAAGAGATAGTAGCTATAGTAAGCTAGATAGAGGCTCTTTTTATTAGTTATTTATATAGTTATAGATACTCTTTTATAGCCTTTAGGTATTATAGGTTACTCTTCTCTATATACTTAGTATATAGCAGGTCTTTGCTTCTTAGATACTTCTAAGTTATTCTAAGATATAGTATTCTTATTATCTCTTAATATAGTAGGGCTAAACACTTTTTAGCTTATTTTAATATATAGATTAGCTATTTTAAATATATTAAGGGTAACTTAGATATCTTTTAGTATATCTCTTATAGTAAGAAAGTTAGTATTTATATATAATTATATTATTATTTAGTATATATAGATCTAGATATCTAAACTACTATTACTAAGAGCTATTATAAAGTCTATAAACTACTAATTTGGCTTCTTTACTTATATAAAACTACTAGTTTATACTTTAGTAATAGCCTTCTCCCACTTTATAAGCTATTTCTCTATATTATACTTTATAAATAGCTTCTTATATACTAAGAGGTTTAGAGTTATAGTATAACTGCTTCTAGCTATAGCTTTATACTTATAAGTATTAATATTAATACTTTTATAAAATATATATACTTAGTAGTTAATGCTTTTATTTATAGTATAGTATAGATATAGGAGATCTAGGTAAATATTATTATAGATCTAGTCTTAGAATATATATTATTATTTTTAATATATTTTATAGTGCTTATCTCTAAATATATAATCTGCTTAATATATTTAGTATAGCTTATAATTTACCTTAGATAGGTCTATAATTATATTAGTATATATAGTAGTTATATTATTACTTAGTAGTATAACTACTATACTATTTACTATACTATCTATAGAGTAGTTAGAAATATCTAGAATAGTTAGCTCTATAACCTTATTTCTAAAATAGCTTTAGAGTATACTATTTATATTTAAAATAGTAGTATATAGGTTAATACTATTCTATAGCTTAAGGCTAGATACCTTTATATATAAGAGGTTAATCTAGAGGATCTAGTTACTATATCTATATAGCTAAAAGGTAGTTATAGTAGTTATTATTTTATAATTAAGTTTTAGAGTGGTATTTATAGTAATATAGTATATATCAGACTATTAATTATTAAATTAGGCATAATTATATATATATTTATAATACTATAGTATATATATAATTCTATATCTTTACCCTTATTTTAGTATATTTTAACCCCTTTTTCCTGTGCACACCCTGGTTGCAGTTAGCACGCCTGGGCCGCTTTAGGCCCGCGCACGGAGCTGGACTAACGTTGCGCCTGACTTGCACTATGCGTTCCAGACCCTATAATCTGATAATAAGATTAACTCTTTTATGCCTATAGGTAACAGTTAGGGGTAAACCAGGCAGTTAGCAGAGCTGGGCTTATAACTGTTATATATATAGGTGCAGGGTAAGTGGGAGGAAGTTATCTAGTATAGCAGAAAAGAGAGTAGCTATAGATAAGGGTCTATATATAGAGCCTTATATAGTTAGTGTGGCACTTAGAGAGCGGCGCTAGTAGCGCTAAGAGCTCTAGAGGAGGTCTGGGCTATATGACACTATCTAAGTCTTATATATAATATAAACTAGATATAAGCTAGATAAGCCTACCTTTAAGTAATTATTTAATAAGTAATACTATATCTTAAGACTTATAGTTCCTTATATATTAGTTTCCTAGCTTTTAGACTTTAAGAGTATATAATAAATATTTCTATTACCTAATTCTTTGTACCCCTATTTAAATCAATATCTTAATCTTATAATCCGTCTCTATAACCTAAACTAATACCCTAAAATACCTTATACTTACTTATCTATATTATTAAACGTATTGCTCCTATCTATTAATAAGCTAATATAACTAACTACCTCCTCACTTAGCTCCCTCTTTAACCTCTAGGTAAAACTATATTATATCTTTATATATCTGCTTTAGTAAGCTAGCTATATATACTATTACCTTAATATTACTCACTATTCTCTACTATATAACCCCAGAATTAGCTATAGAGTTCTTTATAATATTATAAAATATCTAAATCCTATTCTTCTAGTTATAGAGAAGCTCTTATACTTTATCTAATATATCTATTAAAAGGTTCCTCTTATCTATAGCTAGATAGAACTAATCTAAAGATCTATAATACTTATATATCCTATCTTCTAGATCTATAAACAGGCTAGGCAGACAGTAAATATTAATACTTATAACATATATTACTCTAGTAAAGCCTTACTAGGAGTTAAATCTCTACTAGCCTATTTTAAATATCAATATCTTATAGATAGCTTCTTAAAGCTATAATAGTAAACACTCTCTTAAACTATATATAGGCTTAAGCCTAAAGAAATTAAGAATATATTTAGGAATTATATAGAGAAGTAAGTAATACTTACTAATTATCTTAATAGCAGTTTTAATATTATATAGTTAGATAACTAAGCTATTAAAGATATAGAATTCTGCACTAAGATTCTCTACCTATCCTTTATTTATAGCCTTATATATATTCCTAAGTATATTAATTATATCTAGAAAGTTAGTCTAGAGAGAGATATCTTATATAATAAGGCTCTAAATAGTATATAATACTATATCTCCCTAGTTAATAATACTATAGATTTAAGATATATATTTAATTAATAGAGCTATATTAAACACTATTACTTTAGATATATCTATTTACTATAACTAAATCTCTTTGGAGACTATAGTTAAAGCTTTTATTATTATTAAGCTAAGCTATCTAAAAAGAGAGACACTAGCTTTAGTTAACTTCTTAATAGGGTAAAACTAGGCTATTACTCTAGTCTAAGATAATGCTATCTATACCACTAATACTATAGTATTTATAAGGTAGCTATAAAGCATAGTTCATAAAACAAGCATAGCTAAGGCAAGTATAGAAATATAGACACCTTTCTAGTTTAAACAGAGTTTAGTAATAAAGCTCTATAACCTATAGCATAGACTAAATATCTAATCTAGAATATAATAAAGCTTACTATTACTATACCCTTCTTACCTAGTCTCTTTCTCTTACTAAATTACTTTAGAGTATATTAATAAGTATTAGTAATAGATATTATTACTATTATTATATATATTCTGCTCTGTCTTAGAATAGCTAAGATACTAGATATTACTTCCTAATATTATTAAGTTCTCCTAGATTATAGTTCTTTTTATAACTTAATAATTATTATAAAAGGTAATATACTTAGAATAGAGCATTAATAATCCTAAAGATAGCTAAGAATCTTAGTAAAGTGCTAGAATCTATAAAGTATTATAGTTACTATTAGAGAGATCTTATTATTAAAGCACTAGCTCCAGATTCCAGAGCCTCTGCCTTTCTTATTAAACTATTAACCTCCTGCTCTATTAGCTATTTATATTATTTAATCTATCTATAATATTAATTAGTATTATTCTTATATATAGTAACTCTTATATCTCTTTAATATTACTAAACTTAGAGAGTGGCTTAAAGCTCTAATATAGAATTAATATACGCGTGACTTAGACTCTTAAATATATATTTACAGATTTTGCTTTTTTACTAATAGCAAAAGACCTTAATTATCTCTATCTTACTATTATAGAAGGTTATAAAAAGATTATAAGGCAGAACCTAATTACTATAAAGAAGTAAGCTAGGAGCTATAATAGGCTGTTTCCCTTTATAACTATAACTATATATATACCTAACCTATTTTATATATCACTTTTAACAGTAATACTAAATAAGCAGGGAATTTAATAATATATTAATCACAGACTAGCCTTAAATATTACACTTACTAGCTTCTCATAATAGCTTAATATATTAGCTTCTTATATATTATATTATTTCTCTTCTTAGTATAACCCTAAATTAATAAGTAGCAGTTATGGGCTTAAGATATCTAAAGCTTTAAACTTATAATAGTCTGATTTACAGATAATATAGCTTTTAGACATAATATAAACAAAGACTTTAACTAGCATTTACTAGCCGTTTCTATTAATATTAATAGGCATAGTAGTGAAGTTATTTATATCTCCTTAAGCCTATGTTTTTAGAGAGTTAGAGACCTTAACTTAAAGAAGCTATATAAATAACAGTCCACAAAGTCTATTCTTTAACCTTATTAGTCTATATTATTATTATAATTATTATACTTTATTACTATTATAGTTTTTTATACTCTAGCCTGCCTAATCTTTATATTAAAGATCTAGTAGAGACTTATAAATAATAACCCCTTAGTATTATCTATAATAACTAACCTAAATAAGTAAGGGTTCTCTTAGCTTACCTTCTTACTAGCCTAACTAAAAGTATATAGTATTATTTACTAAATTAATATTCTAAGGGCCTTATCTAGGGAAGCTTAATCTATATTAACTAGCCTAGAGCTTTTTAAGTTTCTCAGACTTAACTCTATAAACCTATCTATCTACCTATTATATATAATAGTTTAGCTTAAGATACTATAATATAAAACCTACTATAATAGTATATTAATAGCCTAGCTCTTTAAGTTAGATAAGATTAGCTTTAGTATATATATAGAGAGTAATATAAATATAAGCAGTAATATTATAGAAATATAGAAAGATAATATAATAAACCTTATTTAGAAGGGAGTCTTATTTAGAAATACCTATTATAGCTTAAATATAGAAAAAGAATATATAGTGCTTAGGTAACTACTATATACTATAGTAAATATACTATAGTAAATATACTATAGAATAATAAGTTATATACTAATTATATCTAAAACTTACTGCTAGTTCTATAACTATATATAGAATCTATTTTCTTATAGAGCTTAGCAGCTATCTAGTTTCTAAATATAGTTTATCTAAAATAATAAAAGCTACTTAGAGAAAAGGTTGTTATATTACTTATATAGTTAGTTTAGTAAAATAATTAAATAAGAAATTAAAGATCTACAGATTTAATTTAGTATTATCTAATATAGCTAAAATAACCCTTAAATACTAGTTATAGTATTGCTTCCCACTTTATAGAGAATATAGTAAATATAACTAGAGTAAACCTTTAGTGAGGGCTAGTTTAAGTTAACTAGCTTTTGCTAAGTAGGGGCTAGCTTCTATAGAAGTATTTAGTAAAGATAAATAATTCTTAAAGTTTAAAATGTAATCTATTTTCTATTAAGACTTATCTAATATTTTAGTTAATAATATTCTCCTAGCTATATTATCTTACTCTAAGCTGCTTATTATTACCTTCTATCTAGGAATCAGTATTTAACTTAGTTAAACCAGTTAGAAGAACAAATTGTCTAAGGCCTTAGCTCTAAGCTAGATAGACTATCCACAGCTCAGATCGCCCTATATATTGAAATATAAACCTTCTCTAAGGCTATATAGAGTAACCTATCTTTAGATCTTCTGTGGCTATATTATATATATGGAATATAGCAGTGCTGTGACTATTACCCCTGGGGTTTTAGGTATCTTACCCTTTTATTCTTAAGATATATATAGTCTTAAAGCCCGGCTTCTAGAAGCTATAATCCAAACAGCAAACCAAGGCTAATCCAAACCAAGTATTCATATTTCATATCTATTATGAGAGAAGGAAGAAAAGGTTTAAGGTGATTTAGCCTATAGGAAGGCTAAGAGAGGCCGTTTTATAAAGGCGAGTTTAGCATAAAAAGTATTAGCCTTAAAACCTTGCTTTTAATAGACTATCTAGGAGGAAAGAAGTTAATAAAACTTGTTAAAGTAAGTAGTATATAACGGAACTAAGAACTGATTTAAGAAGTGTATAAACTAGCTAGGGCCTTTATCTTACTATAGAACTAACTTATATCCTAGCTAATTGCTAAATTGCTAGAAGCTATAATTAAGATACCTCTAAACTATTATAAATAATACTTACTAAAGATTTAGTTAGCTATACTCTTCTAAAAAGACTAGGATAGTTATTATAGTCCTTCTATATTCAATAAGTTATAATAAGTTAATAGCTAACTAGAATAGTATTAGGCAGAGGTTATAACTAATAATACCTTATTTATAGCTTATATATATTTATAAGTCGCGTTTTAATCTCACTAAAGGGCTTTTTATAACTTCTCTTATTTCTTTAATCTTATTTATTATACTGTTTTCTATATACTATTTATTATATATAGAGAGGCGCCTTAACCTTTCTATAACTGTTTCTTTCTACTTATATTAAGACTTAGTTTATACTAAAGATTATTATTATAACCTATAACTAATAAGAATAATTAAAATAGCTATCTTATAAGGACTTTAAATTTCTTTTGCTCTTTAACTAAAGGATTTTAGTAAGAGACCTTAGTAGTTTATATAACATTTAAGACTCCTTAATCTACTTATAGACAACCCTAGCTGCCTAAGACTATAACTTTTAACTCTAATAAAAGATAATAGAAGATGCTATCTGCTATTTAATTAAACACTATTGTAATAAAGAAGAGTAGTTATAGTATAGAGAATAGTATAGCGCGTATTAATACCTCTACTAAAGTAGCTTTCCAAAAGCCTATTATATCTATATATCACAATAAGAAAGATATATATAAGTTAGATATTCTAAGCTATAGATTTATATCTAAATATAAGTTATTTATATTAATTATGTTTTAACTCTTAAGTTATATATATAATTGCTAATTTAGTCTCTTAGCTAGTTATATATATATATATATTAACATATCTTAAATTCACGCAAGTTAGCATAAATATATAGTATATATATATATATAAAGCCTTAAGTACTATTTATATATAACTATCTACTATAGTATATATCTTACTGCTTTGTAGACTATAATATTAGCGTAATACTAATAGCTTTTTACTTATTGCTAGATACGCTATAACTTACTAAAATATACTTCTATATTATTAATACTTATTATAGGCCTAAAGTAAGCTTAAAAGGATAAAATAACATAGTATTATATATTAATCTTATTTCTTCTTTAATATTACTAAATCCTCTTCCTCTAAAGTACTAGAGCTGCTCAACTATATTCAGTGCTATTATTCTAACTCCTTGGCCTTCTTATCTTAAGTTATTTATCTTTTTATTTAAACTCTTACTTTATTATTATTAATAAAGCGTTTAAGAGTTTAATTTAAAGTACTCCTTATAAAGATATCTATAGAATTATCAATATTATTAATTTATTATATTATATAGATCTCTCTCTTTTTATATAAGTATTAAAGCGCTATTACTTTAATTATTAATTAGTTCTCTTTTATAGTACTAAGCTTAATAAAGTATTTATATTCTAAGTATAAATTAATATAGATAATAATAGAGATATAAAGTCTTTTAAAGTAGTTAGTAATCTTTCAAAGCGTTATTATAATGATATAAGCAAGGTCTATACTAGTAATTATATTATATGCTTTAGAAGCGAGAATATGTTTAGTAACTCTTTTATACTTTATTAATCTTAAGTAGATAGTATTGCTATTAATTATATAAGTATTATTATTTATTATGTTATTAATAAGGATAACATTAAAACTAATATAATGTATTTACTTATTACTTATTACCTATATATATTATTGTTTTTATTTAGTTAAAGCTGCTATTAAGGTAATAAGCTTAATCCTATTCTCTTAGCTTTTTTAGAATAGAGTTAGATTACTATTTACATTTATAGTAATAATACTATTACTAAATATCAATAGGGTAATAAAATTAAGTTATTGTTTATTTCTTATAGTAAAACTAGCTTTTATAAATCTACTATTCTCTGATTTAAAGATTTAGTATTAAAAATCCAATTATATTATTAACTTATATATTAATAATATTAAAGCTATTAATGATAATTTATAAGATTAGTAAGTATAAATTAGGTAAAGATTGATTTATTTTAAACCTTTCCATATAATATTTACTCTAAGTTACTTATTAATAGGTTCCAGCTTTAGCAATACTATATAGAAGTTTAATAATCTTTATTATTTAATCTCTTAAGGATTTACTTTAAGTCTTACTTAAGATATTTATTAATATTATCTTATTTAGCTCTATATTAGATTAGATTTATATTTATCTAATATTTCTAAGCTAAATAATAAGTCCCTTTATTATAATAAATAGCGCTAGTATAAGAAATAATTATCAACTTGCTCTTTAGTAATTATATAAAGATTATAGTTTTATTATTATTATTATAACCCTAAATAATAAGCTAGGACGTTTTATATAGTTAATTAGTCTTTTAGTATTTAACTTTATAATCTATATAGAATTTCAAGATCTAGGTTGTATTATAAATAGCAGCGTTATATAAAATGATTCCAAAAATGCTGCGCTTTTAAAGTATAGTTATCTTAGCTATTACTAAAGTAGAGAAAGGTTCTCTTAGCGTGATAATAATACCCTACTAATATAAGCAAATAGTGAGGTTATAATTTAAATATATCTTACTATGAAAAAGGAGTTATAGTATTATTAAATTTATACCTAAGAGCCTCTATTATATTAATAATAAAAGTAGTAATAGTTATAGTACTTTCTACTCTATTTTAGTCTATATAACGCTCGCTTCTTAATATTAAACTAATAAGCACTATAAAATTTCGTAAAAGAGTCTTTAGATATCTCTCTCTTTTATATAGTAGCAGGATTATAAATAGTATTACCGTTAGTATTATAAGAATAGCTATATAGATTGAAAGAGAAGTAGAAAAGTTTTCAAAGTAGTATAAATAGACTTTACGTAATAAATGGTGTATAAGGGTAGCCTTTCGGGTTTGTTGCATAATATTCAAATAGAGAGAAAAATCTAGATATAAATTGATATTAATATTATTAACTGCATATATATCTAAGGCCTTAAAAGGCGGGGGAAAAGGTAGGTATATATAGATAATTTAGTTCCTGAGGCTTTATAAGTGCTTATGCAGTCTTACGCAGCTTTTCCACTTAGTAATAGACCTTAGTAAGCGGCATGAGTATCTCAGTTTAGCAAATATTACTGTATTTAGTAAGAATAAGCTATAAGATTTAACTTAAATTTAAAGTTTAACCTTATTCTCAAATCTTATTATTCCTTATAAAGTATATTATATAATTATGTAATATGCATAATATAATATATATACCAAAATATGCTATTCTTTACAGGGATTCTAAATATATTATCTATTTTCTGATACCCTCTATATTTATTAAGTTATAGCACTCTAAAGGTATAGTAATAATAATATATAAGTTTCTTTTATAGCAAATAGGAATAATATATTTCTTATAAGTATTAATATAACTTCTATATTATTTAGTTCTTTTATTCTTTTATAATTCTAGTCTAGAGAAGTTATTAATATATTATTATTATCTCTATTAGTATTATTAATATTACTAAAGTTATACTATGAGTATATAACTAGTAATTAAAAAGACTAGAGTTTATATACGAAGTTAAGAATATATATCTTACTATTAATAGTAAGAATGCCTTCTTTTAGGAAAGGTTCTCTTATACTTATTAAAAAGCTGCCTAGCGCGAGAAAAAGGGAAAAAGAAAGTAGGTAAGAAATTATCCCAAATCCTACCCTCTAATTGGTATAGAAATAATTACTTATAATTAAACCTCTAGATATAGCCTCTAGCTACTATATAGTAATTTTACCTGCTTTATACTATACCTTCTAACTCTGCGCCTCCTAATAATATATATAGCCTTTAGTTATATAATTATAACTATCCTAACTATAGCTATACTTATATATACCTATCTATAGCTTTATAATCCTTAACTTCATAGTTTAATAATAATATCTATTAACTTATTCTCTTACCTATTACCTATACTATTAATATTATCTCTATTACTATTTTATCTACGAGTCTCCTTATTTAATTAGGCTAGCTAATATCTTTATAGCTATACTATTATTAATAATGCTCTCTCTATTTAGTATAAGCTATACTTATTAATATCTTCCTAAAGAGCTATCTCTGCCTTAGTATTATAGAGGGTCTATTTAAAGAAGGGCTACTCTATAGAGTACCTAAGGATCTATCTAACCTCTATTACTAAGTCTACTTACTTATCTATAATAAGTTAGTATATCTATAAGTTTCTTATAAAGGTATTAATAAGAGCTCTCTTAAGAGCTATATTAATAATACACTCTTAGTATTATCTAGGCTACTTAATAAAGTAGAGTATTTTATTAACTTTATTAATACTAAACTCTATTATAATGCTCTATATATTATTAGTAATAATAGATATGCTTTATATTTAGCTAGTATATTTATATACTAGGTTTAATACTAATATCTTAGAGAACTTATTATATGTTATAGAATAAGGATAAGAAAAAAGGATAGATATAAAGCCCTATTTATAAAGCTTTTTATACTTCTAGTTATAAAAACCTCTTAGGAGGTTAAGGAGTTATCTCTTATATATATAGTACCTTACTAAAAGGTTAACCTTTAGGTAAGGAGTTATTAGATATTTTATATAGTAGTATTTATAGTACCTTTTTAAAAGGTTTACCTTTTAGGTATTTTCTATAGTACTTTAGTAAAAAAGGTATTACTATAAGAGCCTTAGTAGCCTACTTAGCCCTAATATAATTAGCTCTATTATATATAGTATAGCATTACCTACACTATTACTATTCTACTAGTTTATTTAGCTAGAGTATATATCTAACTTTATGAAAAGGATTTGCTTACTAATAGAAATATATAGAGTTTCTATATTATTATTCTTAACTAGTAGAGGGTATAGGTTAAAGTGCCTCTATAGTGTTTGCTGAATTGTGCCTATAAACTAGGTGAATTTCTATAGTCTTTTTTATAGTGGGGGCTGCGTTATAACTATAAACTTAAGATAGTTATATATATATAGTAAAAACCTCTACTTTATCTAGTTTTCTAATCTCTTTAATAAGCTTTTTGCTATATAATCTATAAATTACCTTATTAAGTATTTATCTCTATACTTTATAGTCTATTTATATAAAGCTAGATATATAGAGTAGATCTATATAGAATAGCTCTAACTCTAACTTTATATTTATATCTAGCTTAATTTCTATACTAAACTAGAATATCTTTAGTCTACTTTTCTTTAAGAATAGAATAATAATATTTAGTAAAATACTTTAAAAGAAGATACTTTATATCTTATCTTAGGTTACGTAATCGTTGATAACGTAATCGATAGCTTAAAAGGGAAATAATAAGTATAAAATAAGTTAATATTTAAGTGTCCACCTTCTAAGTAAAAGGGAGTATTCTAGAGAGGGAGAGGTAAGTTATTTATACTTAAGGCTTGGTTTCTAAAGCCTTCTATAGCTATGTAAGCTGCTTGCTAAGCTGCCCCACTTATTTCCTTATTTAGGTTATTTATTAAGTAATTTAGTAACCTAAAACCCTTTTAGGTTTAACCTTAGGTAGTGAAAGCTAGTAGTTTCCATAGCTTTCTAGAGGCTTCTTCTAACAGTATACACAGTATTAATAGTACTGTAATACACTGTATTACGTAATTAACCTCTATTATATAGCCTCTATATTGTTATATATTTTTATTATAGGGTTTTATAGTATATCTCTTATATCCCCCCTTAAGGTATATAGCTTATTGCTTAAGAGACTTTTATACTGGAAAACCTGATAGGAAAAACCAGTATTATTATTATAATCTTTTATTATTATTATTATGAGAATATGATATACTAGAAAAAACCTTATAGGAAAAGATTCTAGTATTAATATTAGAGAAAACTAGATATATATATATCATTTTAGTAGTTTATTAACTCTTTAAATATTAGAGTCTTTTATATTTTTATTATACCTATTAATAGGTTTATTATAATCTGGTAAAAAACCCTTTTCTAATATATTATAAGTATCTTTTATTGAGTGAAAAAGTATTTTTGCTAGCGGTTTAGTTAATATATCTACTATATTATCTTTAGTATTAATGTAATATAAGAATACTTTTTTAGCTATAACGTTATCTTTTGTAAAATGATATTTTATATTAATATGCTTAACCTTTTTATGAAATTCTGGGTTTTATGCTAGCCTTTGAGCTGCTTTATTATGTATTAAAATTTTAGGCTTATCTAAAGCCTTATAGCCCAGAACTTTATATATATAGTTATAGTTATTATATAAATATATAGCCTCCTTTATAGACTCTATTAGAGCTATATATTCAGCTTTATAGATACTTAAAGTAACTGTTTTTTGTTTAATGCTATTCTAGCTAATTATATTATATAGTCTAAAAGTAAAGCTATAGCTAGTTATAGACTTTCTATTATCTAGATCTCCAGCCTAATTAGAGTCTGAAAATCCGATAATATTATTATTATTATATAGCTAGTTATTATTATAGTTATTATATAATCCTAGAGTAGGATATTTATTTAAATAGCTCTATATCTTATCTAGGGCTATAAAGTGCTCTTTAGAAGAATTACTTATATATTAAGCATAGGTAATAATAGCTAGAGCTATATTAAACCTAGTTTTTAAGGCTAAATAAAGTAAAGCTCCTATTTGCTGTTAATATATAGTTATATCTTCTGGCTTAGCTATATCTTTATCCTTATATAGCTTTATATTATTATCTATAGATATTTTAGCTAGATATATATGCTTTTTATTATATTTATTAAGTATTCTTTCAGTATATTAGCTTTAATATATATATAAAGCCTTATTTTGACAGTCTATAGTTATTTCACAGCCTAGGAATTTACTAGGCACCCCTATAGGCTTTATTTTTATACTCTTTAATAAAGAGTTATATATATATTCAGTTATAGTATTATTTAGTGTAGCTATAAGTATGTTGTGTATATGGCATGCTATTAAGGCTCGTTTATTATTATTATTTAATATAAATAGGGCTTTATTATAAGGTGAAACCTTAAAGCCTATATTTATTAAGATAGACTATAGGTGTTTATACTATAGTTATGGGCTTTGCTTTAAGCTATATAAGGCCTTTTTAAGCTTTAGTATATAGTTATTATTATAGGGTTTTATAGGGGAATTTATATTAAATTCTAGCTTATTAGTATTTTTATTATAAATAAAACCGGTAGGCAGTTATATATATATCTCTTTATCTACCTCTGTATGTAAAAAGGTATTAGAGACGTTATACTGCTGTATATCCTAGTTATTATATATACTATAATATAATAGAAGTCTATAGCTTTTAGGTCTATAGGTAGTACTAAAGGTTTTGAGGTAATTAATATCTATATATTAATTAAAACCTTGTACTACCCACCTAGCCTTATAGCATAGAATTTCCCCTTTTATATTGGTTTTTAAAGTATATACCTATCTACTACCTAATATATTTATATTATTATTATTATTATTACTTTTTAGTGGTTTAGGGATTATTTCCCACGTATTAATATTTTCTAGCTCTTTTGTTTCAGCAAGCATTCCTTTAACCCACTTATCTTTATTTATATTATTTATAGCTTGCTTATAGGTAGCAGGCTCTACTAAACTAGTAGTAGAGAGTATATAAGAAGCCTTTTTATTAGTTTATTAATAGCGGATAATATATTAAGCCTTGGGCAGTCTTCTATTAATAGAAGTAGCGCGCTGTTATTAACCCAAGTATAGGCTTCTTTATTAATATAAGATTGGGGGATTTATATCTTAATATTAGAGCTAGTATTATTATTATTATTATTATTATTATTATTATTATTATTATTATTATTATTATTAATTATTTATGGACGATTTATAGTTATTAGTAGCTCTTTATTATTAGAGGATATAAAGGTATTTTTAAGGATTTCTATATCTCTAGACCATAAAGCCCTTTTAGATATTAGATCCTATATTCTATAGACATTTTTGCTATAGTTTATCATAGCTCCCTTTTTTGCCCTTATATCTAGTTTCTTTAGATTAGGGTCTTTATTTTTATAGTAGTATATACTACTCTATATTCTTATATTAGATATATCTAGCTTATAGCTATTCTTTAACTTATAAGGCGTTTTATAGCCTATAGAGCTATATGGAGTTCTGTTATATAGATATAAGGCAGCTAAAAAGGCTTTACCCTATAAGTATAGTGGTAAGCCTAAATTATATAGTATAGTTCGTACTTTATTTATTATAGTATAAATTATTTATTTAACTATGCTATTAGGCGTATAGGTATAAGGAGGCTTTATATTATAAATAATACCCCAATAGATATATATAGCTTTTATTTATTTATTATTAAATTCTAAGCCACTATTAGTATCAAATTCCTTAACCCGTTTATTATTATTATTATTATTTAATATATTTATAAATTTCTCAAAGGCAGTAGATACCTCTTCAGAATCTTTTGTTTTTAGGAGACATCCCTATGCATACTTAGTATATTTATCTATAAGTATTAAAAACCACTTATAGTTATTATAAGTAGGTAGTTTTATAGATCTATATAGGTCTCTAGCTACTTTATCTAAGTAGCTATATTATTTATTTAAATAGTTATTATATTTTACCTTATTAGTTAACTTGCCTTTAAAGCAAGCTTTATAAGGTATTCTTTTATTAAGATATAGTATATTAGTATTAGTTATAGCAGCTTTAGTTAGCTATTATATAGTTTTATAGTTAGTATAGCCTAGTCTTTTATACTATAGTATATTATTATAGTAGGGCTTATAGAGTATAGCCTTATTATAGAGATTATCTTTAGTTATATTTATAGTATTATTATTATTATTATTATTTATATTAGCAGAGGGTATATTAAAGAAGTATAAGTTCTTCTTTTTCTGCTCTATAGTTAGTATTTTATCTTGTTTTATATTATATAGAATAGGTTACCTCCAAAAAATAGAAGCTATTCCTAGATTATTAAGCTTATTTTAGCTAAGTAAATTAACACCTAGCTCTAGTATATAATATATATTATTTAATATTATAGAATATTAATTATTAAAGAATAGTTTTATAGATCCTTCTTTAGTAGCAGTTAGATATCCTGCTTCTCCCTATTTAACCCTTTTATTTATATTTTTAATATTATATAGATATTTTATATCACTAATAGTATAAATAGTGACAGCTATATCTAAGCAGAAAGAGATTTTATTTAAAAAACTAGTTATAGTCTTATTATAGTTCTTTAGGTTATTAAATTCCTGCTATACTAAGCCACCTAGTAATAGGTTAGTATTATTATTATTATAAGGGTTATTATTATAGATTATATATACGTTTTTAAATTTATAATTATCCTTATAGAAGTTATTTATAGCTAGAGAAGTATTTCCCCCTTTATAGTTTATATCTATAAGGTTAAAATCCTCTATAATAGAGGGGTTTATAGCTAACTTATTAGCTATATTTATAACGTTTTTTAGCTAGTTATTAATAGTTATATTAACTATTTTAGCTGAATTATTACTCTATTAAGCTGGTTTTTTAGCTTTTTTATTATTTAAAGGCTTCCACTAGTCAGGAGCCTTTTCAGGGTGTAAAAAGGCATAGTTTTCTTCAGTATAGCCTCTTTTTCTGCAGTTTCTATAGAATAAACCCCTAGTTTTTCTCTAGGGCTTTTTATTAACCTATTTAGGCCCCTTTTTAGTATAATTTATAGTATTTTTACCTCCTTTTCTCTTATATTTATCTAGTAAATTAGTAAATAAAGAGTTAAGAGTATAGGCCTCTAGGTTAGCTCTAAGGCTTTAGGTTATATTAGTTATAAAACCCTCATAGCTTTTATCTAAGCTATTTAAAATCTAGGCTATAATAACCTATTTAGGTAAAGCTAGCTTATAATAAGCTAGATTATTAGTTAATTCCTTAACTTTAATAAGGTATTTTTCTATACTACTAAAGTCTTCTAAAGTAGTATTAAAAAATTCCCTATAAGTTAGGAATTTATTTATAAAACCCTTAGGCTTATATAAATTAGTAAGCTTTTTCTAGGTTTTAGGTGCTATTATAGCGTCTTTTATAACCTATAGGGGCCTATCAGTATATAATAGCTATATATAAGCTAGTGCGTTATTATTTAGGTCCTTATTAGTCTTACTTATAGGCGCCTCTAAGTTAATATTAATATCCTTACTAACTAAAAGAGCCTTAACTCTTAAAGTCTAAGTAGTATAGTTAGAGGCTTCTTTAAGCTTAGGGATAGTAAATTTAGTATCTATTATAGATATAGTTATTATTATTAATAGTGTGAATAGGTAGGCGGTTATATAGTGTAGCAGTATAGGTATTAGCCTTGTATAGAAGGGCTTAAGGTTTGAATCTTGGTTTTGTTGTTTTGGGCTTTTTGGGTTTCTTTAGTGTTATTTAGCGTTATTCAGCGTTTTTCTTCAGCTTATATAAGCTGGGCTTATAACCTCTTAGATTACATAATTATTAATAATGTAATTAATAGCTTAAAAGGGAAATAATAAGTATAAATAAGTTAATATTAAAGTGTCTTTCTTCTAAGTAAAAGGGAGTATTCTAGAGAGAGAGAGGTAAGTTATTTATACTTAAGGCTTAGTTTCTAGAGCCTTCTATAGCTGTATAAGCTGCTTACTAAGCTGCTCTACTTATTTCCTTATTTAGGTTATTTATTAAGTAATTTAGTAACCTAAAACCCTTTTAGGTTTAACCTTAACTTAGGCAGTAAAAGCTAGCAGTTTCTATAGCTTTCTAGAGGCTTCTTCTAATAGTATACATAGTACTAATAGTACTGTAATATACTGTATTACGTAATTAATCTCTATTATATAGCCTCTATATTATTATATATTCTTATTATAGGGTTTTATAGTATATCTCTTATAGAAGTTATTACTTTATCTCTTTAAGTAATATTCTTACTAATTTATAGAAGTTAAGTAGTATAATATATAAGGTTAACTAGTAATTAGTATTAGATTTATACTAGATTAAGGTTTATAGAGGACTTAGAGCTCTCTTTATATATATATATTAAAAGTCTTAAGTTAATATATATCTATTTAGAAGTTCTACTTAACTATATAGGAAGTAGTATAAACCTATATATATATACCCTATAATAGGTTATATAATCTTATATATATCTATCTATTACAGTATATATCCTGCTGCTTTATAGCTTATAGTATTAGTATAATAATAATCTTATATAAATCCTTAATATTCTTTATCTTATTCTTATATATTAATAACTATATTATATATATATACTAGCCTTATTTTATTAAGTTATATAAGAACTATACTAGCTTAGATCTTATTAATATTACTTATTCTAACTCTAGCTAAGTTATACTAAATATTAAGGTAAATAATTCTCTTATTTTAGTATTCTAGATATTAGCTACTAAAAAGTTAGCTTTCTAGAAGTAGTTCTAGACTTTTAGCTTTCTTAGAATAATATTTAAGATAATATTAAGATTCTTCTTCTCCTTATTCTCTAGGTTAATATACTTTTATAGTTTTATTAACTAGAGTCTATATTAGGTGTAATCTTATTAGAGAGGCTAATTAGCTAGATTATTAAGTATAGTTAAGAAGCTAGAAGCTATAATAATACTAATAATAGAGAGTTTACTATAAACTTATATATTAATAATATAGAGGTAAATTTAATGCTATAGATTTATCTAGATAGCTTTAATTAGCATTATTTACAATATTTATATAATTAATTATTAAATTATATAGTATAGAATATAAAATAATAGTATATTAAGTATATAGCTATCTAGAAATCTCTATATATAGATCTATATATTATTTATGCCTAAAAGTAGCTAATATAGGTATTGCGCTATTACGCTATAGTTGCTGCTACTTTTCTATATACTTAGCGCGTTACTATATATACTAAGGGGTCGATTTAACACCTTTCTTAATAGAAAGATATTATACACATAGCAAATAGTCTGTAAACGGTTTCTTTCCTAGTGCAACAGTGTTCTCTAAATAGTATAGAAATCTGCCAAGGCTATTAAGATCTTAATAACCTATATATACCTTAAAAACGATAGTAAGGCTGTTCTCCTCAACTAGGCGAAAGTGATAAGGATATGATCTAACGTGTCCTTGGTTAACTATGACACAGACTAGGCATAGCGTGCCACGTTATTCCTCCACTACAGGGTATGCTGATAATAGATAGAAGGAACAGAGCTTTTCGCAATCTTGGAAAACCAGATAAAGGAGCGCCTTGCACAGACGTCACATTCAGCACATGTGCGTGACAGGATCTTGTAGGCGTGTGGCGGCTCCCTCGCATTTTACAGGATCGCAATTGCAATATTGAACCGATAACACGTGTCTGTTCACCACACCTCGCAGAGACCCTCCTGAGCGCTGGGCTGGGTTGGAATTTGCACTAATTGTGTTGCTTGCACTAGTAAGCAGGCGGAAATCAATCTCTGGGGTCTATCTACGGATAGTACTACTATATTTCTCAGTTCATGGCACTAACAATTATTAGAAACAGTTGCATGACTAGATAGATAATGGCTCTGCGTCAGTCTAGCTGGGAAACATCCATGCGTCCATGGGCCAAGTATGAGTCTCTGTGCTTGCTAGACCAAGTCCAAGGTTCGTACATCCGTGCCTACGATAACTGGAGCCTGGCTGGCTGACTTGAGGCTCGGTACAGTACCCGGGGGTGTGGGGCGTCGCGGGCTCGCGTTTACACCCCCTACTCACGTAGGGGGGCAAAAAACCCTCGACCACGCTAAAAAGTCTCGACCACTTTTAAACTTAATATATTTACTTAATTATATAATATATAAATATAAATAAAAATACTATAATTATGTATAAAATATCTACTTTTTTAGCTATATTTTTATTTTATTATTATTACTAGTTATATACTTTATATAAGAGCTTAAAGTTTTATTAGTTTTTAAGACTTATATATATAA
>JAVHLV010000528.1:0-31880 GCA_036785495.1 Colletotrichum neosansevieriae
TTATATTAGTTATATTAGTTATATTAGTTATATTAGTTATATTAGTTATATTAGTTATATTAGTTATATTAGTTATATTAGTTATATTAGTTATATTAGTTATATTAGTTATATTAGTTATATTAGTCATATTAGTTATATTAGTTATATTAGTTATATTAATCTTATAGTTGCTTAGGATTTTGCTGCTAATTAAAATAAATATCTTTTTAAAAAGAGCTTAATTTAGAGTATAAAAATATACGTTTAGCTAAAATATTTATAACTTATTAAGTAGGTTTTAGAATAGAGGATAATACTAGTCTTAATTCCTTAAGTTTAGAATAATATAGGTAATAACTAGATAAGGAAATATTTCTTAAAGGTTCTCTTTATATAGGCTATATTCTAGTAGTTATAGTTTAGAATAGTTTAATTAGAGGTTAGACTAATAAGTATTAGAATCTCTTTATTACTATTCTATACTAGCTGGGTACTATTTTTTAAAAGTTAGAAATAAAGGCGTTATAGTTTATATTTCTATCTAGTTATGGAATTCTAATTATAAGTTCTATATCTATCTTATTATATATAATTAATAGTATTTTGTATTTAGTTTCCTTAGTATCTTTATAAAGATAAGTAATTTTTATTATCTAGTATTAGATATCTTAGTAATTATATATATTATATAAGGTATATTATTTCCTTACTAGATAAGATTCTATAATCTTATATAGAAGATAGAAGCATTTAAGGAGTGATTCTTTCTAGTATAATAGTTTATATAATAGATCTCTAAGGTTAGCTTTCTCTTTCTATATTAGATTTATATAGTATTAGTTTAATATATACTATAATAAGATATAGTAAAGGTTAAGTACTACTATTACTAGGTTACTATTATCTAATTTAATATAGCTATTAATAGTATTAATAAAGTGGTAGATATTCTAGTAGACTATCTTAGAGCTACTATTAATATATATATTATCTACTTTATTATTATATAGTAGGGGGTTAAATAAGCTAATTATATTAGTTTTAAACTATAGTATAGATTATTTTAACTTACTATTTTAAGCTCTAGATATTACTTATACTAAGCTATTCTTATTTATAGTAATAAAAAGTAAGAGGAAGTCCTAGTTAATACTAATTCTATCTAAGAGCTTATTAGAATTATTTATTTCTTATAGCTTACTTAATAGTTATAGGTCTTTATTATTATTACCTCTAGGCTTATTCTTTTAATTCTTTTTATTATTAGAATTACTATTATTACTATTATTACTTAGATTATTTATAGATATTACTAGCTGCTTTTAGTTTTATAGAGGACCTTTAGGCTTTATATCTCTAAAAGGTTCTATTTTAGTTATTTCCTCCTTAATAGATTCTTTTCCTTTTAATAAGACTAGTTTTTTCCCTTTTAGTAAGATTAGCTCTTTTACTTTTAGTAATACTAGTTGTTTTCCTTTTAGTAGAAATAATAGCTATAGTAGAAACTTTTATAATAATAAGCCTAGTTAGAACTATTATCTACTAGGCTAGCTATAATAGCTTTAGCTATTACTTAGTATAGGAGATTTAGCTATTTTAGAATTAAGAGATTCTTTAGTTAAATAATTTATACTTACTATTAGAGCTTTAATATTATTAAGTATTAATAAGAAGAGTTTTGTTATTAGCTCTAGAGTAAATAAACTATTTCTTTATAAGATTAAAGTTCTATTTATTTTTAAGATTAAGTCTAGAGGTAGGAGTATTAAGGTATTTAAAAAGCTTTATCTAAACTAATAATATTCCTCTAAAGTTAAAGAAACTACTAGAAAACTCTAAGTTTAGAATGTTATATTACTTTCTACTTATAGTTCTATAGTTTCTATATTCTCTATAATACTAGTTTTTAGGGTTTTATAGCTTCCTATTTTTCTATCCTTACTAAAGAGTAGTATAAGGTCTAGTTTATATTTCTTAGTATATTTAAGCTTAATATAGTAATTATAATATAGAGTATTAAGGTAATACTATTACTATATAGTATTTATAAATAACTATAGATTATTTATCTATATTTTAGTAACTTTTTTCTAAAGTTATTAGATAGTTATATATATATCTCTTTAAAGAGATATCTTATAGAGGTAGCTATATCTATTTAATAGATAATATATATAGTTTTCTTAAGCTATTATAGTAATAGTTATCTTAGTTACTAATTTAAGTAGTATATACTCTATTAGTATTAGAGTTATATAAAACTTCTCTAGGTATCTTTCTATTACTACTATAAAATTAGTAATTATTATATAGTTAATAGGCTTAGAAAGATTAGAGTTAAGTGCTTTCTTAAATTTCTAATTAAGTAATAGTAGGTAAGGTAGCTTTTCTATATTAGAGATTTAATATCTCTATAGAATATTTCTAGTTAAAGGAAGAGTTTAGTAGTAGTCTTATTAATATACTATTTTATAGGATTAATTATAAGATAGAGCCTGCTTAAATCTAATAGGGTTAACTATTAATATAGAGTTAACTATCTTTTACAAGTTAAGAGTAATAGGTAACTATTAAAGTTATACTACTATTTAATATAGCTTATGAGGGTAAATATATTATTAGGTGAAATATAATATAAATAAATAAAGGATCTCTCCTTAAAGGCAATAAATGCTCTAGGAGCCTTTATTATATTTATTGCATTTAATATGTTAAGCGTATTAAACGCATTAAGTGCGTTAAGCAGCTTGAATGTGTTAAGTATGTTTAAGTCTATCTATATACTTAAGGGGTTGAATCTCTTTAACATATTACTCTCTCTCTATAGCTAGTTATTTAATAGTAACTTAGCTAGTAAGGAGAGAGAGGCTGCTATTAAGTATATTAATAAAGAATCTATAGAGAAGGAGGGTATTAGTAAGCTTATTCTCCCTCTCTATACCTAGTTATTTAATAATAACTTAGGTAATAAAAAGAGAGAGGCTATTATTAATAATAATAAGCTTGCTCTCTCTCTCTACTCTAAATTACCTTTTAGGAATAAGGATAATAAGATAAAGGGGGCTACTATTAATATATCTAACTTAACTATATTATTAAGTATTATATATTTAATATCTCTAATTCTTTATTTAATATTCTAACTCTTATTTAGCTTCCTACTAAGCACTCTCTAGCTAGAAAGCTATAGATAGAGCCTTTAAAAAGGCCCTTTAGCAGCTTTCTAATTAGAAACTTCTTAGTATATTTATAATCCCTTCTTATTAATATATTCTAATTATTATTTAGTAGTATATAGTATAACTACCTAGAAGCAGGCTTTAATTATAGCTTTTTAGTTTCTATATCTAAGTAAGTAGCATAAGAGTGCTCTAGTAGTTTATAGCTCTAGACCCTACTCTACTTTACTAAACTATAGATCCCACCTCTCTAATAAGGGTTCTGATAAGCAGGATAATAAGGACTTTATCCCCTTTAATAAGAGTAAAACCCCTTTTAGTAGGTTTAATATTAAGTTAATAATTTATAATAGAAACACTATAGAGATTCTCTCTCTAGACTATAAAGAATATAATAAGCCTTATTAAAGTTATATTTATAGTAAAGTGGCTAGCTACTTATTTAGAAAGTATTTTAGAAGCACTAGAAGTTAATATACTAACTATAAGAACTATACTTATATATCTACCTCTGTTATAGTAATTATTCTATAGTATATACTAGGTTCTCTTTTATATATTCTGGAAGAGGAGCTCTCTAAGACTTAAAAGTCTACTATTAGCTAGTTATATAGTACTATTTACACCTTATAGATTAACTATAAGCTTAACTAGAAGCTATTAGACTTAGTTTATAACTAAGAACTTTAGTTTAATATTATAAACCTATTCTAATAGCACCTACTTAGGTTATTAAGAATATTATATTTTAGAAGGCTAGGATAGTAGTTAAGGCTATCCTAGCCTAGATTTATAAAACTTATTATACTCTAGAAGCTTTACCCTAAATTAAGAGAGATTTACTATTTAGTTCTTATTTTAGTATTATAATCTTATTTTATATATTTATAAAGTTTAATATTAGTCTAAAGTACTTAAACTTAGCTCTTAGTAGGCTTTTTATAAATCTATCTACTAATATCTAGTTTATTAATATATAGATAACTTTAAATAATCCTACTAAGTATTCTTAGTATATCTATATATTCTAGATATTAATATATCTAAGCTATATTATAATATACTCTTTTAAGTTTATAATAAGATATATAGTTTACTAATTATTATAATAGATTCTCTAGATATCTCTAAGATTAAAATATATATCTTAGAAAAGTCTATATAGTACTATTACTTCTTTTACTATTTACTTAAAGGTTAGAAGTTTAGCTTCTATTATTAAGGTTATAACTATACTTTACTATATAGCTTTCTACTAAATAGTATCTCTAAAAAGCATCATAATATATCCTTATAAGAATCTCTATATCTCCTTATTATTAGTAAATAATATATCTTCTATAATTAGGAGTTTCTAACTACTCTCTATATATCTATAGATAATTATAAGAAAGCATATTAAGTATAGATATCTAATTATCTAGCTTACTACTACTAAATATATTTTAGAAAGGTTTATTAAGAATAAAGACAGTTAAGAAGCTATAAATACTATATCTAGGTATACTATAACTATAGTATATAGAATAGAACTAATCTTTTCTTAAAACTTCTTTATCTATACCTTTATAGTCTTAAAGATATTCTTCTTAAATTTAATTATTAATAGTAATATAGCTAGGCAAATACTATCTATAAGTTTAAATCTCCTTACTACCTTATTAATATATATATTATATATAAAGTAGATTTTATATACTATTCTATTCTATATAATATATATCTTAAAAAAGTATTTTATAAAGCCTTAGTTCTTAAATATATATCTATATTTAAGGCCTTTTATTACTCTTTAGCCCTCCTCTTAGTTAGTTTTATAGAAGAAAATAAGGAAGTTATTAATATAAAAGAGGATATAGACTTTATAGCTTAGATCTATAAATAGATATAGATCCTTACTATATAGCTCTAGACTAAGATTATAAAATATAAAGCTAAAGTCTTTATACTATAAGTATAGTAACTCCCTTAGCTTATATAATACCTATTTAAGTTTAATATATTTACTATCTTACTTAAAACCTTTAAATAACTTATAAATAACTAGCTCTCTATTTAATATTTTAGTATTTAAAAAAGCATTTATAATATTAAATTAATAAATCTTAAAGTTAAAATAAGCTATAATTATAAGCATTATCTAAAATATCTAAGCTATAAATATAGCTATATATATCTTCTATAAACTATCTATAGGTTATTTATCTTAATATATATAAATATATACTTTATAATACTAGAGATATCTATCTTTATTATATTTATAAATAAAAACCTACTTAAGCAAAAGAGGTTTCTAATATATATTCTTTAGATTAATAATATACTAAGTCTCTATCTAATGAAGTATTTTAATTTTATCTTATACTACTTACTTAAATATTAATTAAAGCTTTAGTAATAGATTCTAAAGATCTTTCTAGTTATTAGGCAGTTTAATAAGGTTATTAATATAGTATTTATTTTTATATATTATTCTAAGCTTTATAGCCTTTTTTATATATACTATAGCACTAAAAACTATATATAGTATTTAATATATATAATTCCCTTTCTAAATTACTCTTTACTAATTAAGTAGAAAGATATTAAAGAAATCTTACTATAATAGATTATTCCCTTCTAGAACTAACTTATTATTATATAGTATAGTTATAAATACTTTATTCCCTAGTTCTAAGTTATAAACTTAGTAGCTATATCTTATTACTAGGCTATAACTCTTTCTTTTATACTTTTAATACTTCTATTCTCTATTATACTATGCCTTATTTATATTAGGCTCTTTATTATATAGTATATTATTAGTATATTTACCTATAGGTTGCTTTATATAATTCCTATCTTTATTATAGTGATTAATATTTAAGGCTAGCTATTACTTTAGTTATAGTTAGAAATCTAGCACTAATAGCTCTACTTTTTTAATATCCTCTATACTTTACTATTTCCCACCCCCTACCTCTAGTATACTTTTAAGCTCTAGAGTATTATCTATAGTTATTAAGCCTCTTACTATATTAAAAGTATCTTTTATAATACACTCTTATATATTAATATCTTATATACCTTAAGTTAAGGCCTCTAATTTACTTAGTGATTTCTCTATATCTTTATAGTTACTTAGCTATTTTAAAATTATACTAACTATACTAATAGGCTTAATAATCTTATTAATAATTTTCTATATAATAGCATACTCTATTATAATTACCTTATTCTATAGTAAATAGAATTTATACTTATTAAAAGTGATATTCTATATTATAATTACTTAGTTAATCTTAGAGATCTAAATCTAATATAGATTATAGATATTTAAAATATAGCTTACTAGATATCTAATATATCTTCTTAGTTAAATCTTAAAATTTCTTTTCTTCTTACTCTATTCCCTTTTCTATTTTAAGAAGTATACTTTATATCTATATATATAGATCTATTTCTAGTATAGCTAAAGGTCTCTTAAAAGGCTTAAAATAAGCTCTAGCTTATATTAATAATAATAGTTTTAAAACTATTAGTCCTTAACCTAATTTAGTAAGAGCTAACTATAGAATTTACTTAGGCTTATATTAAATAAGTAGATATCTATATAAGTGCTTTTAACTATATATTCTTAGAAAGCCTTACTCTAACCTAGATTTTAATATCTTTATTAATTACCTCTTATTTTATATATTTAGATATACTAGTTAGCTTCTTTATATATAGCAGAGAGTTCTCTAGTTTAATTTCTTTTTTAATATATTATTACTAAAATCTAGTTTTACTCTTTATTATAATTATAGAGTGTTTAATATTAAAACAGATCTTATAAATTAATAAACCCTTTTAGTATTATATCTAGGCTTTAACCTATATTAGAACTTCTATAATTAATCTATAGTCTTTTTCTATAAGCTTAAATCTAAATAGATATTTTATATTTTTATCCTTAATAACTAGTAACTATAATTTACTAGAGTAGTATTAGCTTTCTAGAAAGTTAAATAGGTTCTAGCTAATATAGTAATATAGATATATAGATTTAGCTTCTAATATATATTTTAAAATAACCTTCTTAGTATAGATAATAGTATAGACTTTATACTTAACTTAAGAAGAGCCTTTAATTCTCACTCCCTATATATTATTAACTAAGTATATAAGTATATATAAACTAAGATACTCTAAATAAAGATATTATAGTATTATAATATCTAATCTATTATTATAAAGCTTATAAAAGTGCTTTTATAGTATTTTTTAAAATTTATTTAATAAGTAAGTTATTACTATAATACTACTTTAGCTTATTAAAGCAGAAAAATAAGAAAGAATAAACTTATATTTAAGAAATATAAGGTTACTTTTATAGTCTAGCTTTCTAAGAATAATATTCTAGCTAATATTACTTAAATAAAAAGTATAGTTAAGGCTATAATACTATATACCTTTTATACTTAGCTTTACTTCTAAGATAATATTAATATATAAGTTCTAACTATATATAATATCTTTTAAAATAAGATTCTCTATTCTAAAGCTATTTTTACTATTTAGAACCTATCTTAGAATATATTATTTCTTATCTAAGATAGATAAAGAAGAGCTTCCTACTTCTATAAAGTAGCTAGGTAGTAATAGCTTATATAAGCCTAGAATAAGGAGATTAAGATAATTACTAAGATAAATTATACTATAATTATCTAGAACTATACTTTTAGAGAGTAGATATTAATTATATTATAGTATTATATAAACTTTATAGTTTAAGTTAATATAATTAGTAATTAGCTTTAGTAAAATCAGAACTATAATAATTATTCTAAGGTAGTTCTATTTATCTTACTTTAGATTATTATTAGTTATAGCTAAGTTAGATTTATCTATATTAGATTTACTTTTAGAAATAGGTTTACTATTTTTTAACTAACCTTTCTTTTTATATTTAGCCTTAAGTATTACCTAGTATAACTTATTTAGATATTTCTAAATTATAATTAATATATTCTTTAATATACTTAAAACTCTCTATTTAGCTTTTTTAGTTAGAGTAAACTCTAACTAGGAGCATAGCTTTAGGTTATAGAAATACTAATTTCTATAGAAATAATCCTTTTTTATACTATTATTTAAGTTATTTAAAGACTTCTTACTAAGTATAGTATAGATATTAAATATCTTTATTTAAGATATTTTATTTATAAATAATCTATAAGTTAGAAATATTAAGAAGATACTACTAATCTTTTTAATTACTAAAATCTCCTTTTCTAAGTATTTATCTTATTATAGCTCTTATTTCCTATTAAGTATCTAAATAGGAGTAATTTAATACTTAATTACTAAGAGGAAATTATAAACTATAAATATATCTTTAATTTTAGAGACTTTCTAGCTTTTTACCTTTAGAAATACTATATATTACTCTATATATTACTTACTTAGATTAGAGTTACTATATACTTTCTTAAATACTATATAATACTCCTTCTAGATAAGGGTTTATACTATAATATCTTTTTAGCTATATTATTACTAAATTATTTAAATAAGTATCTTAAATATAATTATACTCTTTAGTTATTTAAATAGAGCTATATTTAATATAATAATTAGTAAGACTATTTTATCTAAATAGGCTCTAGCTACTTTTAAATTATTAATAAGAGTTACTTTCTAAGCTCTCTAGTTAATCTAGTCTTTCTATACTATAATATAATTCTATTAAATATTAAATTAGGTAAGCTATTTAGATTTAGGTAGTTTAGTCTTAGTAAATAATTATAACTTACTTTTAGCTTTAGTCTTCTTAGACTTCTATTTAGCTATCTTAAGTTCCTAGTCTTCTCTTAATTTCTTATTTTACTAATTATAGTATTTTATAATAATAAGAGTTTTATCTATAGTATAACTATAGATTAGTAAAGTATCCTTTATATCTAGATTAATAAGATACTAAATATCTAACTAATATATTTACTACTTAAAAAGGAGATATTAGTTAAACTAATTATTAGTACTATAGAGAATAATTAGAAAGTTAGATTTAAATAGAGAAGGTATCTTAATAAGTATATAGAATTTTATAAAATAGAGTAACTTAATAAAGTATTCTAAGTATATAAATAAAGTTCAGAGATATATATATATTAAAGTAAAAGAGCTAGACTTATAACTATTATAGTATATTAGAATACCTATTAAAATATATATAAATTTAACCTCAACTTTCTAACTATAAAGTAGCAAATTAGTATATTTAAAGTATATTCTATAATATAGACACTAAGTTATTATTTACTAGTAGGGAAACATTATTCCACTAGTATAGATCTATTCCAGATCCTATTCTATAGCGCCTTACTTAAGTATACTAGAACCTAAATTAGCAGCACTTAATTAGCAGAGCTGGGATTAGCTATACCTATATAACTTAGGTTATAATATATACTATACTATAGATAGAGATATTAACTACTAGATATATATACTTTATAAAAGTATTAATATAAATATCTATAAGTATAAAGCTATAGCTAGAAGTAGCTATACTATAACCCTAGACCTCCTAGTATATAAAAGGCTATTTATAAAGCATAATATAAAGAAATTTCTTATAAAGTATAAAAAGGCTATTATTAAAGCATAAGCTAGTAACCTTATATAAGCAAAAAAGCCTAATTAATAGTTTATAAACTTTATAATAGCTCTTAGTAATAACAGTTTAGATACCTAGATCTATATATACTAAATAATAGTATAATTATATATAAATACTAGCTCTCTTACTATAGAAGATATACTAAAAGATATCTAAGTTACTCTTAACATATTTAAAATAGCTAACCTATATATTGAAACAGGCTAAGGAGGATTTAGCCTTACTATATTAGAAAATAATAAGAACACTATATAAAAGAATAACTTAGAAATACTTAAGAAGTAAAAGCTAGCTATATACTAAGTATATAGAGGAGGGTAATTTATAGAACCTAAAGGCTATAAAAGAGTATCTATAACTATATAAATAACTAATAAAAAGAGCCTCTACTAAGCCTATTATAGCTACTACTTCTTAGCTAAGTGCTAGATTATATTTAAAGAACTATACCTAGAGAACCTTTAGAGAAGTAAATCTCTCTACTACTTAGTAGAGGAGTATATTAATAATAATAAAAAGCTTATAAAGTATATTTATAAGCTTAGTCTAAGTAGTAGATAGTATACAGAAGATAAATAACTATATAGCTACTATAGAGAAACCCTTAAGTCTATATTTTATATATAGCTAAATAACTACTAACTCTATAACTCTACTATTCTAAACTCTAGAGTAATAATATATAGATTTAATAATACTTTATAGTTTACTATACTTACTAAAATAGCTCTTAGTAACTTTCTATAGATAGGAGTATATAAGGTCTCTATTAAGAAATATAGTATAGTTAATATTAAAGTAAAGAGATATAGTAAAAGTATAATATATCTATAATTATATAATATAGTACTCTACTATAGGTTTAAGTTTATAGTTATAATATAGCCCCCTATAAAAAAGACTATAACAAATTCACCTAGTTTATAGGTATAATTTGGGAAACACTATAGAGGCACTTTAACCTATACCCTCTACTAGTTAAGGATAATAATATAGGAACCCTATATATTCCTGCTAGCAAGCAAACCCTTGCATAAAGTCAGATGCGTGCTCTGGCTAAATCTCTACTATAGGTTTATAGGTAACCTTATATCTCTTAAAAAGCTATACTAATATAGTATTTAGTAAGATATAAGCCTATAAAATAACTATCTTTAAAGATCAGATTATACCTATCTCTATATATTAAAGAAGAAATATTACTAAGAGGTTCTTAAGTATAGAGAGACCTTAGAAAGTGCTCTATTATATAGTAAAAGGGATAAAGTAGGCACTATATTCCTCATAAACACTTAGTAACTACTAGCTAAGTACTATATATATATATATAATATAATAATAAAGTAAGAATCTATCTATAGTAATACTATAGTATAGCACTGGTATCTTAGATACCTAGGCCTAGAAACTATTTAATATCTCTTAAATAGTATAAGAAGAGTCTGTATTACTTAAGAGAGTAAGCCTATTATAATAATTAACTATAATGCCTATAGTATAGATAAAGTTCACTGCTAAATATAATAAGTACTATAAAAGTCTATTAAGTATTAAGTTTATAGTTATAACACAGCCCCCTATAAAAAAGACTATAATAAATTTACTCAGTTTATAGATATAATTTAGGAAACACTATAGAGGCACTTTAACTTATACTCTCTACTAATTAAGGATAATAATATAGAAACTCTATATATTTCTGCTAGCAAGTAAACCCTTATATAAAGTTAGATATATACTCTAGCTAAATAGACTAGCAGAATAGTAATAATATAGATCACACTATGCTATATATAATAGGGCTAATTATATTAGAGCTAAGTAGACTACTAAGGCTCTTATAGCTTAGGAAAAATGCCTAAAAGGTAAACCTTTTAGTAAGGTGCTATATATATAAGAGATAACTCCTTAAACTCTTAAGAGGTTCTTATAGCTAGAAGCATAAAAAGCTCTGCTGCTATGAGCAGGGCTTTATATCTATCCCTCTTCCTTATCCTTATCCTATAACCTATAATAAGTCCTCTAAGAGAGAGAATAAGTTAATAGATATTATTATTAAATAGCAAAGTTAAGGATTATAAGGCTATAGATAGGCATATATAAGTGCGGCTATAGTTAGAATAGAATCACGTGACTGAAGGCTGTGTGTATTATTAAGAGGCGCGGCGCGGAGTTAGAAGGTTTATTATAAAGCAGGTAAAATCACTATATAGTGGCTAGAGGTGTCAAATTAGGCGCAATTATATATATATTTATAATCCTATTATATATATATAATTCCACACATTTCTCCTTATTTAAGCGCATTCTAACCCCTTTTTCCTGTATGCACCCTGGTTATAGTTAGTATGCCCAGGCTGCTTTAGGCCTATATATAGAGCTAGACTAATATTATACCTAACCTATACTATATATTCTAGACTCTATAATCTAATACACCTCCTTAGGAATTACTAGCTATTTATAAGGCTATTCCTGAACTCTATTAGGGTTTATCTTATTTTAAATATAGGTTTCTATTACTTTTATATATTTCATATTATTCTCTTTTTCTAAATCCTATATATAGTTTGCCTCTAGTTATATATATTAGTTACTTATTTATAGCTAACTATAAAATGCTTTAAATTAAGATAATATAAGTATCTTTATAAGTTTATCTGCTATTATCTCTATTAATAGGATATAACTAACTACTATATACCCTTCTATAATCTCCTATTATAGCTAGTAATTATAGATATTAATATATTATAGCCTTATTTATAGCTAAATAAGCCTTATATTAACTAGTTAAATAGTTTATTAATTATTATACTAGATTTAGATTGTTATTAATATTATACTAGGTATAGTAAAAGTAGCTTTAGTAGTAGTATTACTTAGAAGTTAAACTTATAAAGTAGTTATTAGCTAACTTATAAAGAGAGCTTTATATACTACTTAGAATAGTATAAGTAGCTCTGTCTTAGTTATTAATATTATAACTATTATCTACTTATTTACCTTCTATATAATTATATCTTTAAATAGCTTTATTATAAGTATTTATAAGCTCTTTTAGTTAACTATATTATTTATAAAGCTAGTATCTAAAGTAACTTTAAGTATATTATCTAATCTACTAGGCTTAGTACTATACTTAAGATAGAGATATTATATTAAGTAGAGATATTAGAGGACTTAATTAGTAGTATAGTGCTATATAGAGCCTGGGTTATTATTAAATCTTATAAGGTAGCTTATAGTAAATACTATATTAGGCTATATTATTACTACTATATATAGAATTGTTCTAATATAGTATTAGTAATAGTTAATCTTTCATAGAGCTGCTTTCCCTTTATATAGTTCTAATTTATCTTTTATTATAGATATATATACTTAGTTATCTATATTAAGGCTTATAGTATACTACTTAAGTAGCTTCTATACCTTATTTATAAATACTTACTATAATAGCTATAGCTTATATTTAGCTCTATTATAGAGCACTTTAATTCTAAGAAACTATTATAGGTTCTAACCTCCTTTAAGGTAGTAATACTTCTAGAAAGTATTTATAGCCTCCTTTATACTTTTAGCATACTTATAAGGAAATACTAATATATAATTATTTATTTAAAAGAAGAATATTACTTATCTATACTACTAGTAGTAGTTCTTACTAGCTACTTATTTAAAGTTAAGTATAATAAGGCTAGTCTTTAAATACTTTTACTAAAATAATAGTAAGTAGTATAGTTTATAAAGTGCCTTTTATAGATATAAAACCTCACTATTATAGTAGTAGCCTAGTAGTATACTTATAAATACTATTTTATTAATAGATATATATATAAATATATTTATAGTATTATATTATAATAGCTCTATATTAAAATAAGTAGCTATAACTATTAGTACTTAGAAAGATATATCTATAAGTATTACTTTATATATATTTTATATATCTTTTACTTATTAGTTACACTAATACTATAACCTGCAAAGCGGCAGGATACGCGCTGCAATTAATAGATATATATAAGGTTATATAACCTATTGCAGAGCATATATATATAGTTTAATACTACTACTAATATACTTAAGTGGAACTTAGAAATATAGATATATATTAACTTATAGGCTTTTAATATATATATATAAAGGGAGCTCTAAGTCCTATATAAACCTTATTCTAGTGTGAAACTAATACTAATTAGTAGTTAACCTCATATATTATACTACTTAACTTCTATAGATTAGTAAGAATTACTTAAAGAGGCAAAGTAATACCTCCTATACTAGGTTTATAATCTAGTATATAAGAGACTTATCTTTATATTACCTAGGTTATTAGGTATAGAGAGTAGGTTTGCTTATAGCATACCTATCTCAAAGACCTTAATATACTTCTATATCTGTTATGTAAATAATAACTTTACTAATATAACTTATTACTTATAAATACTATTTAAATAATAAGAATAAGAGATAATAGATAATTAATAGATCTATAAATATTATAATAAGCTAATCTAATAAGAGTCCTACTATAGAATTATCTATCTTAACTAGATTACTATATTTAGGCTTAAGATTTATCCTCTCTAAATCTATACTACTGCTCTTTAAAAATACTAGAAATCTATAATATCTATGCTTATATATACTAGGATATTATAAAACCTTTGCTTAGAATACTTAATTTATTTACTATAAAATAAGCACTACTATTAACCTTATAATTATTAAAAAGGGATTGCTTTTAACCTAGAACTATAACTTATATCTAAATAAGGAGCAAATCTAATACTACTAGTAACTTTATACTAAAATAATATATTATTTAGTATATAGTAAATAACCTACTAGTAAATATAGTAAAAAACGCTAAAATACTATAATAACTTATAGTATTATTATTAATACTACTAACGCTTACTAAAACCTAGAATTACCCTAACTAGGAGGGAAAAACTAAAGATATCTATCCCTTTCTATCTTAAAAATAATAGAGTATCTTTCCTATTTAGTTTATAAATAGAAGTATAGCTTAAATATTATTACCTATAGTAAGTATAATAATATTATAATAAGTAACCACACCTACTATTATATAACTTATAATATTCTTACTATAACTACTAAACCTAGTATTCTAAAAGAAATAATAAAAAAAGGTAATACTAAATAATAGTAATACTGCTTTATAAATCTATAAGAGGTATTACTAAGACTAAGAATATAAAACTTCACTTTAACTATACTAAATCTAGTAACTAGAGAACTAGCTATCCTAGTATAAATAAGAGAGACTTATACTATAATAGAAGCTTTAACTAGAGACTCTACTAGTGTTATATAGCCCAGACCTCCTCTAGAGCTCTTAGTGCTACTAGCGCCACTCTCTGAGCGCTGCACCCACTATGCAAGGCTCTATATATAGACCCTTGCCCATAGCTACTCCTTTTCTGCTATAATAGATAACTTCTTCCCACTTACTCTATATCTATATATATAATAGTTATAAGCCTAGCTCTGCTAACTGCCTGGTTTACCCCTAACTATTACCTATAGATATAGAAGAGTTAATCTTATATACTCTTTTTATATCTATATATATTATGCTATAAAGACCTATATATTTATAATAACCTCTACCTCTTTTATTATTACTCAGAAGCTTACTTACCTATATAATTAGCCTTACTAGAAGCTTATCCTTTACTACTAAGCTATTTAGTGCTATATCTAGAAATATATTAACCTATCTCTTAATATACCTAATATGCTATTACTAGAGCAGACCTAACCTTCTATACTTAAAAGTACTATAAAGTATTAATAAGCTACTTTATAAGCTTATTAAGAGGCTAAGTATTAGATATAGTATATATACTAAACTACCTACTATAATATATATATAATAACTAAGAAGTTACCTAAGCCTGCTCCACTACTCCTGGTACTTCTAGAGGATATTCAGGAAGAGCATACTATATACTACTATAACTAGGAACTTACTACTGCTAAGTAGGAGGAGGCTAGTGCTAGTTACCACTATATATATAACTTTATTATTACTTTAGTTAACCCTAATATACTTATTACTATATAGCTTAAGATTATATATAATAAAAATACTAAGATATCTATTTAGGAGCTTATAAGAACTCTTTATTACTATCTCTACCCTACTACTAGTTTTATAGAAGCTACTATATAAGAGGAGTATCTTTAGACACTCTATATATATACTACACAGCCTATATATTAGTATAATAAGTAGTATACTATATTATAGACTGCTAAGGTATATAACGCTCTAGAGGTTATTAGCACTCTTAGTATTAAGCTATTCCTTAATATTACTATATACTACCTCCTAAACTAGGCAAACTATATATAACTTATACTACTAGCTACTAAGCAAGCTAGAATATCTATTTAGCTACTCACTAAGTATAGAAGGGTATTTATAGCTATCCTCTATAACTATAACTATTTTACTAATAACTACCTAAAGGATTATAGTATTTATACCTTATTTATAGACTACTCTAATAATACTAAACCCTCTTCTATACACTCTGCTAAGAGCTAGAACCCTACTAATAGAGGTCCCTAATCCTCTCTATACCTATCTAAATACTTAAAGTAGAAATATTTTTATAGCTTCTACTATAACTAGCCCCTACTTAACTACTACTAGCTCTAAAAAGCACTTACTAGTAAGGGAGATATCTATATTAATTCTAAGAATGCTAGAGATATTAAAGAGTGCTTATAAATAGATAAGTGGTATACCCTTACTAGCAATATTTAGGCTACTAGATAGTATTATAATTAGCAGTAATTACCTATAAATATTAAGTACTAAAGAGTAACTTTAAACCCCCTCTATTATACTTAATTTTTCCTTTATTACTCTATATTCTAGTACTATAATATTAAAGACTATACTTATAGAATAGTACTATATTATTCTAAGCATACTATACCCTTAAAGACTATACCTATAGGATAGTATAATATATATTTTCCAGGCTTATATACTTAATAAGCCCCTTTAGTAATAACTAGAGGTAGCCCCCCTTATATTACTAATATCTTACTATATACTATAAGTATTATATATACCCTATTATAGATAGTTTCTTTTTCTATTTAGAACTGCCTTTATGCAGCCTGCTCTATATAGTCTGCTCTACTATATTCTGCTATTTCTAGGGGAGTGTGTTATATAGCTCAGACCTCCTCTAGAGCTCTTAGTGCTACTAGTGCTACCCTCTAAGCGCTATACCTACTATATAAGGCTCTATATATAGACCCTTACCTATAGCCACTCCTTTTCTGCTATAATAGATAACTTCTTCCCACTTACTCTATATCTATATATATAATAACTAGCTAAAACCTTACTAAGGTATTTATTTATTTACCTTCTTTTATATAATATTATTAGCTATTATAGTAAATCCTTTTATATCTAGCTAATTAATACTATAGTTAGACCTATTAGTTATAGTAACTCTATACTATTAACTTATTATAGAACCTCTAGTCTCTCTAAATATAAAGATATTTATAAATAACTATAACTAGAGTTAAATATTTAAATTTAGTAATAAGACTATAGAGAAGGAGGTAAATACTAAAATTCTCTTTTATTTTAAAACCTATAAAGCTAAGAGCCTTATAGATATAGCCTTATAGTAAGAGTTTATATATAACTTTATTAATCTATTACTTAAATTCTAGAACTAAGCTACTATAAGTATTATTTAATAACTCTATAACTATCTTATAATAGGCAGAGTATATACTATCTATAATTCTCTATAAGTTATAGATTAACTTTTTATAGTTATTATAGAGGATAACTTTTACTTTTAGATAACTAAGAAAACAGAAAAATAAGTAAGTAAGAATACTATATATATAAAGCTATAGGAAAATAAAGACTTTACTAAAGAGATTATAAGTAGTAATAGTAAGAGAAGAGCAAAGTCTATCTCTTTATAAACTAATAATAAAAGGAATATACCTATAAATAATAAAGCTCTATAGCTAGTAAACCTTAGTTTAACTTTAAATACTAACCCTATTCTAAATATTATAAATGCTTAAATTAGACTTAAAAATAATATATACTTACTTATATACTAACTTATAAACCTAACTAAGCTATATACTAATAAAATAAAGTATAGTAGTAAAGGTATAGATATATTAAAACTAAAATTCTATATCTTCTAGAATATATATAAGAGGGTAGGCCTTATAAAGAAATAAACACTATTTGCTTTTCTAATTATACTTAAAAAGAGAATATTATATTATTATTATAAGATAATTTGCTAAATTTAATCTTATTTTAACCTAGACTAGATTATTACTAAGCTTAGTAAATATTTTAAAACAGAGGAATTTAAGCAGGTATACCTTGCTAAATAAAATACTACTACTCTTATATTAATTATAAATAATAATCTATCTATAATAAAGCTTAAGGCTTTAGATTTATTAATTAATACTCTTATAAAGCTATAACTTATATTAGATACTACTTATAAAAGTAATAAGATCTTATATAACTAACTCCTTTAAGGTTATTAAGGGTTTAAGAAATATAAATAAGCTATTATAAACCCTATAATAAAGTTTAAGAGCTTCTATAACTAGCTTAAAGTTATAATTAGTAATATAGTTATATTTAGGAATAGTTAATTACCTCTATAACTATAATACTATACTAAATAATACTAGACAGATTATAAGTATAATAGCTAAGACTAGAATAATTAGTTTAGCTGCTCTAGTTTATGCTAAAACTTTAAATAAGATAATTTAAAGTAATAATAAGATTTCTAGAAGCAGAGGTGCTATATCTATAAGAAGATAGGCTGCTATTTAATAAACTATATATAAAAAGAGAAGGATAAAGTATACTCCTATTTCTAAAGCAATTTATAAATTTAAGATACTTTAAAGATAGCTTACTAGTAATTCCTTATATAGTATAAAGGGACTAAAAATAAGAGTTATAATAATTTAATAATAAATAATAAGGAGGATAAAGAGATTAAGATATACCTCTAGTTACTTAAAGAAGAGTAAGATAGTTAAGAGGACTAATAATCTAATAATAAATAGCAGACTTTATTCTTTATCTAATTTGCAAACCTAAATACCTAATTAACCTATTTAGTAGATAAGAATACTATTACTAAGTATCTACTTAACTAAGTAGCTTATTATAGGATTACCTATTATAATCCTTTTAAATAAATAACTAATAATACTCTTATTAATATCTTTATACTTAATAGAAGATATTTTTTAGAGACTTTCCAGGGTATTATTCTAGATATAAAAGCTATAGGATTTTTAATAGCTAGTTATAACTAGTTTATTATACTTAAAAGGACTAAGTTATTTAGTATTATAATTAACTCTACTATTATAGGAGAGGTAAGTATTAAATTTAGTTTAGGAGAAGTAATTAAATTAATAGAAATAATAGTTATTCTTATACTTTTTAGAGAAATAATATTTTATATTATATTAGTAAATACTTCTTTTCTCCTATACTTTATAGATATAGATAAACTAGGTATTTAATTTAATAATTTAAAGAACTATTTATAATAAAGAGACCTAATTATTTTTATTATTTATAAATAGAGTTATCTATAGCTACTATTAGATATAGAGAAGATATTAGCTAAGAAAAACCTTATAGAGACTAAGTTATACTAACTCTATTAATATTTTAGATATTTATTAGTTTACTAACTTTATAGAGTTTTATAGTAGTTAGGCTACTAAGTTAAAATATAAATACTTAAATATTTTATAAAGTTTTATAAATATTACTAACTTAATATAGAAGCTTTAAATTACTTTAAATTTACTTTTAAAAATAACTATAACTTTAACTATACTATAGTTATTAATATTATTTACCTTAACTTAAAACTAGTACTTTATATAGTTAATACTACTACTACCTTTAATATAGAAAGATTCCTATAGAATCTATTAGTAAGCATAGCACTTAATATACTTAAATAATACCAGATTTATATCTAACTTAGACCTCTAGATATAGTAATTATTAATATTAGTACTAATTTTAGCTTATCTAAGTAGTATAGTATGCTCTATTTAATATTAATAACTATTACTAAAGTCTCTATTAAGGCTTATAACTTTATAGATAAGGTTAAGAGATATTATATAATTCTTTTAAAAGTTTATAATATAATTTGCTAAAACCTTTCTAATATAGATTATAAGATAGTTCTCTAGATAGCTTTAAAGGCTATTAATAATATAGTAGAGCTAAAAGGCATAATTCTAATATTACTTATTTTTAAAGTATATCTATAGTTTACTAATAAATCCTCTCTATTTTTAGAAATCTAGAAATAGGTAGCTGCTATATAAAGAGTAATAAAAGATCTCTAAAAAGTCTAGGCCTTATACTAAGTTTTAGAAGCTCTTACTACTTATAATATACTAGATATATCTAGAACTCTATAACTACTACTACTCTTACTTATATATATCTATTATAAAAAGAAGAGATAGTAAGAACTATATAAACTCCTTATTATTAATAGTAAGATCTATATACTTAACCTTCTATATAGATCTTAACCCTTCTAATTAACTATTATCTACCTATAAAATAATACTAATAATACTAGTAATACTAGCAGGAATAATAATAATATACTAATAGACTCTCTAGACTAGAATACTAAAAGAGTAAAAGAACTAAATAAGAATAATAGTATATTAGTATTAATACTAATATTACTACCTCTATATAAGAGAGGCAGACTACTATAAAACTATATAAAAGCTATTATAATATCTATTATAGATCTAATATAAAGAAGTAACTACTCTATAAACTAAAACAGATAAGAGGATATTATAATTAATACTATTTTTATTATTAATATAGTAAAAGCCCTTAGCTAAGAAATTAATAATACTATAACCTTTCTTATAGTAAAAGAGTATTTAGATTATAACCTTACTATCTATCTATATAAGAAGAGTGTTATTATAATACTAGGAGAACCTTTCTCTATATCTATAATAGCTAAGATAACTATACTTTAGAAATATAGTGTTTTTAAGATTATCCTATATAATACTACTATTTATAGTAAAACCTAGATTTTTAAATCCTATATAGTTTATAAAGTTAAAGAAAAAGGGACTAACTAATCTTATAAAAAGTTATAACTTATTATTTAGAATTATAATAATAATAATAAGACTTTAATTCTTATATAATTACTAATAATTTAAAGGGTAAGCTAATAACTGCTTCTTACTTTAGTACTATTTCTTCTAATAGAGAGATTTATCTTATAGCTTAGAAATATTATATAGGTATATATCTAATTCTAAATAGAGCTTAATAGAATAATATTAGCAGATCTCCTAAGCAAAATTTAAATTAAATACTCTAAGAATTAGATTATAAGGATTATTAAATCCCTATATAGTATTATAAAAGCTAGAACCTATTAGTAGGTAACTTATAGTAAGTATTATAGAAAAAAGCTTAAGATAGATTAATTCTTATTTAACCTATACTTACTAAACTCTTTAACTACTACTAATAGCTTTAATATTATTAATATATAAACTAATAATATAATTAGACTTTTAATAATAAGTTTCTCTAACTAAGAGAATAATAAACTTATAAAAGCTAGCTTTACTATAAAGAATAAATAATAACTTAACCTAAATAATCTATATTATATAGCCCAGACCTCCTCTAGAGCTCTTAGCGCTACTAGCGCTGCCCTCTGAGCGCTGCACCCACTATATAAGGCTCTATATATAGACCCTTGCTTGTAGCCACTCCTTTTCTGCTACAATAGATAACTTCTTCCCACTTACCCTACACCTATATATATAATAGTTATAAGCCTAGCTTTACTAACTGCCCGGTTTACTCCTAACTATTATCTATAGGCATAGGAGAGTTAATCTCACACACTTTTTTTATATCTATATATATTATACTATAAAGACCTATATATTTATAATAACCTCCACCTCTTTTATTATTACTTAGAAGCTTACTTACCTATATAATTAGCCTTACTAAGAGCTTACCCTTTACTACTAAGCTATTTAATGCTATATCTAGAAGTATATTAACCTATCTCCTAATATACCTAATATACTATTACTAGAGCAGACCTAACCTCCTATACTTAAAAATATTATAAAGTATTAATAAGCCACTTTATAAACCTATTAGAAAGCTAAGTATTAGATATAGTATATATACTAAACTGCCTGCTATAATATATATATAATAACTAAGGAGTTACCTAAGCTTACTCTACTACTTCTAATACTTCTAGAGGATATTTAGAAAGAGCATACTATATACTACTATAACTAGGAACTTACTGCTACTAAGTAGAAAGAGGCTAGTACTAATTACTACTATATATATAACTTTATTATTACTTTAGTTAACCCTAATATACTTACTGCTATGTAGCTTAAGATTATATATAATAAGGACACTAAGATATCTATTTAGGAGCTTATAAGAACTCTCTGCTACTATTTCTGCCCTACTACTAGTTCTATAAAAGCTACTATATAGGAGGAGTATCTTTAAACGCTCTGCACGCGCACTGCGCAGCCTATATGCTAGTATAATAAGTAATATGCTATATTATAGACTGCTAAGGTATATAACACTCTAGAGGTTATTAATATTCTTAGTATTAAGCTATTTCTTAATGCTGCTATATACTACCTCCTAAATTAGGCAAACTATATATAACTTATACTACTAGCTGCTAAGCAGGCTAGGATACCTATTTAGCTACTTACTAAGTATAGAAGGGTATTTATAGCTATCCTCTATAACTATAACTATTCTATTAATAACTACCTAAAGGATTGCAGTATTTACACCTTACTTATAGGCTGCTTTAATAATACTAAACCCTCTTCTATATACTCTACTAAGGGCTGGAACCCTACTAATAGGGATCCCTAGTCCTCTCTATACCTACCTAGATACTTAAAGTAGAAGTGCTTCTATAGCTTTTACTATAACTAGCCCCCACTTAACTACTACTAGCTCTAAAAAATGCTTACTAATAAGGGAGATATCTATATTAATCCTAAAGATACTAAAGATATTAAAGAGTATTTATAAATAGATAAGTAGTATACCCTTACTAATAATATCTAAGCTACTAAATAGTATTATAATTAGTAATAATTATCTATAAATATTAAGTACTAAAGAGTAACTTTAAACCCCCTCTATTATGCTTAATTTTTCCTTTATTACTCTATATTTTAGTACTATAGCACTAAAGACTATACCTATAGAATAGTACTATATTATTCTAAGTGCACTATATCCTTAAAGACTGCACTTATAGGATAGTATAATATATATTTTCCAGGCTTATATATCTAATAAGCCCCTTTAGTAATAACTAGAGGTAGCCCCCCTTATATTACTAATATCTTGCTATATATTATAAGTATTATATATACCCTATTATAGATAGCTTCTTTTTCTATTTAGAACTACCTTTATACAGCCTGCTCTATATAGTCTGCTCTACTATACTCTGCTGTTTCTAGGGGGGTGTGTTATATAGCCTAGACCTCCTCTAGAGCTCTTAGTGCTACTAGTGCTGCCCTCTAAGTGCTATACCCACTATATAAGGCTCTATATATAGACCCTTACTTATAGCTACTCCTTTTCTACTATAATAGATAACTTCTTCCCACTTACTCTATGCCTATATATATAATAACCTATTAATATTTAATAGTAGTATTATTATACTTAATATAAATAGTAGTCTTACTCTATATTAAAAGAGATAAGGAAATAAGATTAAACTTATTAACCTAAAAACTATCTTAACTAAATAAAAATAGTAATATATTTAGCAAAGAGTAAGAAGCATATATATTATATTAATTTGCTAACTAGAGATATACTTTAATCTATCTATAGCTATATTATATTAAAAGCTAATTACTAAGGATAAAAAAGCACTTAATTAATACCTTAAATAGTAAAAGAAGAACCTTAACTATAGCCTTATATTTATATCTATTAACTTAGTAATAGCTAAACTATTTATTTTTATTAATAGCTCTTTTACTAATAATTTAAACCTCTTATTATAGATTAGATTTATTATTATCCTCACTAATAAGATAATAAATAATAATATATTTATAATCTATAGTAATACTATTTACTTTAGCTTAATAAAGTATAAAAGGGTTACTTAAAATATCCTAGCTTCTAAAGTCTATAGTATAGTTACTAATATAGACCTTACCTATACTATTATAATAATACTTTAGAAGATTACTAACTACCTTAAAAAACCTTATATCTCTATAATTATCTATACTAATTTATACTTACTATATAAATACCTTATTAAGCTTAGTATTATAAAGGAGAAGTAACTAATAATTAATATTATAGCATTTTAATAGTTCTATAAGAAGAGGGAGATTTATAAGGTAAGATAGATTAATAGTAATAATAACTCTATAGATACTTTTATAAAAAGTACTCTAAACTAGACCCTTAAACACTTTATTAATAATAATAAAGTAATAGTTTATATAGAGGGATAGGTAACTTAAGAGGAAAAGGCTAAGGAGTTAGATAAATAGTGCTAGGCATACTAAAGCAGCCCTAGCACCTTAAAAGAGGAGGATTTAACTGTATTAAATATAGGATAAGATTAGCATATAATCCTATTATTGCGCCAACACCATAACCCGCAAAGCGGCAGGATATGCGCTGCACTCAATAGATATATATAAGGTTATATAACCTATCACAGAGCATATATATATGGTTTAACACTACTACCCACATAGTTAAGTGGAACTTCTAAATAGATATATATTAACTTACAGGCTTTTAATATATATATACAAAGGGAGCCCTAAGTTCTATATAACCCTTATCCTAGCATAAAACTAATACTAATTAGTAGTTAACCTTATAAGTTATACCACTTAACTCCTACAGATTAGTAAGAATATTACTTAAAGAGGTAAAGTGATAACTCCTATACTAGGTTTATAATCTAGTATATAAAGGACTTATCTTTATACTATCCAGGTTATTAGGTATAAGGGGTAGGTCTGCTTATAATATACCTATTTTAAAGACCTTAATATATCTCTATGTTTATTATATAAATAATAACTTTACTAATATAACCTATTACCTATAAATACTGCTTAAATAATAAAAATAAGGGATAACAGATAAATAACAGATCTATAAATATTATAATAAGCTAATATAATAAGAATATAGCTATAGAATTATCTATTCTTACTAGATTACTATATTTAAGCTTAAGATTTATCCTCTATAAATCTATACTGCTGCTCTTTGAAAATACTAGAGATCTATAATATCTATACTTATATATGCTGGAATATCTTAAGACCCTTGCTTAGAACGCTTAAATTACTTGCTATAAGATAAGTGCTACTATTAACCTTATAATTATTAAGAAGGGATTGCTTTTAACCTGGAACTACGACTTATACCTAAATAAGGGATAAATCTAATACTACTAGCAACTTTTTACTAAAATAATATATTATTTAGTATATAGCAAATAACCTACTAGCAGATATAGTAAAAGATACTAAAATGCTATAATAACTTATAGTATTATTATTAGTACTACTAAATGCCTGCCTGAACCTAGAATTATTCTAACTAAGAGGTATAAAATAAGGGTATATATCCCTTTATACTTTAAAATAGTAAAATATCTTTTCTATTTAGTTTATAGATAGAAGTATAGCTTAAGTATTATTACCTATAGTAAGTATGATAATACTATAGTAAGTAACTGCAACTACTACTATATAACTTATAATATCCTTACTACTAATAATAAACCTAGTATTTTAAAGGAAATAATAGAAGAAGATAATACTAAATAATAGTAATACTGCTTTATAAACCTAATAAGTATATTACTAAGACTAAGGATATAAAACTTCACTTTAACTATTCTAAACCTAGTAACTAGAAAACTAGCTACCCTAGTGTAAATAAGGGAGACTTATACTTTAATAAAAGCTTTAACTAGAGACTCTACTAGCTAAAACCTTATTAAGGTATTTATTTACTTTCTTTTATATAATATTATTAACTATTATAGTAAATCCTTCTATACCTAGCTAATTAATACTATAGTTAGACCTATTAGTTATAGTAACTCTATACTATTAACTTATTATAGAACTTCTAATCCCTCTAAATATAAAAGTATTTATAAATAACTATAACTAGGGTTAAATATTTAAATTTAGTGATAAGACTATAGAGAAGGAGGTAAATACTAAAATCCTCTTTTACTTTAAGACCTATAAGGCTAATAGCCTTATAGATATAGCCTTATAGAGAGAATTTATATATAATTTTATTAATCTCCTACTTATATTCTAGAACTAAGTAACTATAAGTATTATTTAATAACTCTAAGACTACCTTATAATAGGTAGAGTATATATTACCTATAATTTCCTATAAGTTATAGATTAACTTTTTATAATTATTATAGAAGATAACTTCTACTTTTAGATAACTGAGAAAGTAGAAGAATAGATAAGTAAGAATACTATATTTATAAAGCTATAGGAAAATAAAAACTTTACTAGAGAGATTATAGGTAGTAATAGCAAGAAAAGAGCAAAGTCTATACCTTTATAGACTAATAATAGGAGAAATATACTTGCAAATAATAAGGCTCTATAACTAGTTAATCTTAGTTTAACTTTAAATACTAACCCTGCTCTAAATATTATAAACGCTTAGATTAGACTTAATAATAATATATGCTTACTTATATACTAACTTATAGACCTAACTAAGCTATATATTAATAAGATAAAGTATAGTGGTAAAGATATAGATATTTTAAAGCTAAAACTCTATATCTTCTAGGATATATATAAGAGGGTAGGCCTTATAAAGGAATAAATACTATTTGCTTTTCTAATTATACTTAAAGGAAGAGTATTATATTATTACTATAAGATAATTTACTAAATTTAGCTTTATTTTAACCTAGACTAGATTATTACTAAGCTTAGTAAATATTTTAAAATAGAGGAATTTAAATAAGTATATTTTGCTAAATAGAATACTACTATACTTATATTAATTATAAATAATAATCTATCTATAATAAAGCTTAAAGCCTTAGATTTGCTAATTAATACTCTTATAAAAATATAACCTATATTAGATACTACTTATAAAAGTGATAAGATCCTATATAACTAACTCCTTTAAAGTTACTAAGGGGTTAAGAAATATAAATAAGCTACTATAAACTCTATAATAAAGTTTAAAAGCCTCTATAACTAGCTTAAAGTTATAATTAGTAATATAGTTATATTTAGGAACAGTTAATTACCTCTATAACTATAATATTATACTGAGTAATACTAGATAGATTATAAATATAATAGCTAAGACTAGAATAATTAATTTAGCTGCTCTAGTTAATACTAAAACTTTAAATAAGATAATTTAAAGTAATAGTAAGATCTCTAGAAGCAGAGATACTATATTTATAAGAAGACAGGCTGCTATTTAATAAACTATATATAAAAAGAGAGAGATAAAGTATACTTCTGTTTTTAAAGTAATTTATAAATTTAAGATACTTCTAAAACAGCTTACTAGTAATTTCTTACTTAATATAAAGGGATTAAAGATAAGGGTTATAATAATTTAATAATAAATAATAAGGAGGATAAAGAGATTAAGAGATACCTCTAGTTATTTAGAGAAGGGTAAGATAGTTAGGAGGACTAATAATCTAATAATAAATAGCAGACTTTATTCTTTGTCTAATTTATAAATCTAAATATTTAATTAACCTATTTAGTAGATAAGAATACTATTACTAACTATCTGCTTAACTAAGCAGCTTATTATAGAATTACCTACTATAACCCTTTTAAATAAATAACTAATAATACTCCTATTAACGTTTTTATACTTAATAGAAGATATTTTTTAGAGACTTTCTAGGGTATTATCCTAGATATAGAAGCTATAGGATTTTTAATAGCTAGTTATAACTAATAGATTGCACTTAAAAGGACTAAGTTATCTAATATTATAATTAACCTAGCTATTATAGGAGGGGTAAGCGTTAAATTTGGTCTAGGGGGAATAATTAAATTAATAGGAATAATAGTTATTCCTATGCCTTTTAGAGAAATAATATTCTATGTTATATTAGTAAATACCTCTTTTCTCTTATATCTTATAGATATAGATAAACTAGGTATTTAATTTGATAATTTAAGGAACTGTTTGTAATAAGGAGACCTGATTATTTCTGTTATCTATAAATAGGGTTATCTATAGCTACTATTAGATATAGAGAAGATATTAGCCTAGAATAACCTTATAGAGACTAAGTTATGCTAACTCTATTAACGTTTTAGATACCTATTAGTTTACTAACTTTATAGAGTTTTATAGCAGTTAGGCTACTAAGTTAAAATATAAATGCTTAAATATTTTATAAAGTTTTGTAAATATTACTAACTTAATATAGGAGCTCTAAATTGCTTTAAATTTACCTTTAAGGATAACTATAACTTTAACTATGCTATAGTTATTAATATTATTTATCTTAACTTAAGACTAGTACTTTATATAGTTAATACTACTATTACTTTTAATATAGGAAGATTTCTATAGGATCTATTAGTAAGTATAGTACTTAATACGCTTAAATAGTACTAGATCTATACCTATCTTAGACCTCTAGATATAGTGATTACTAATACTAGTACTAACTTTAGCTTATTTAAGTAGTATAGTGTGCTCTGTTTAATATTAATAACTGCTATTAAAGTTCCTATAGAGGCTTATAACTCTATAGATAAGGTTAAGAGGTATTATATAATCCTTTAAAGAGTCTATAATATAATTTGCTAAGACCTTTCTAATATAGATTATAAGATAGTCCTCTAAATAGCTTTAAAGGCTATTAATAATATTATAAAGCTAAAAGGCCTAGTTCTGATATTGCTTATCTTTAGGGTATATCTATAGCTTACTAATAAATCCCCTCTATTTCTAGAAATCTAGAAATAGGTAGCTACTATATAAAGGGTAATAGAAGACTTCTAAAAAGTCTAGGCCTTATACTAAGTTTTAGAGGCCCTTACTGCCTATAATAGACTAGATATATATAGAACCCTATAGCTACTACTACTCTTATTTATATATATTTACTATAAAAAGAAGGGCTAGTAAGGACTATATAAACTCCTTGCTGTTAATAGTAAGATCTATATACTTAACCTCTTATATAGATCTTAAACCTTCTAATTAATAGTTATCTGCCTATAGTATAATACTAATAATACTAGTAATACTAGTAGAGATAATAATAATATGCTAATAGACTTTCTAGACTGGAATACTAAAAGAATAAAAGAAACAGACAGGACTAATACTATACTAGTACTAATACTAATATTGCTGCCTCTATATAAGAGGGGCAGACTATTAAAGAACTATATAAGAGCTATTATAATACTTACTATAGATCTAATATAAAAAAGTAACTGCTTTATAGACTAAAATAGATAAGAGGATACTATAATTAATGCTGTTTTTATTATTAATATAGTAAAAGCCTTTAGCTGAGAGATTAGTAATACTATAACCTTTTTAATAGTAAAAGAGTGTTTAGATTATAACCTTGCTATCTGCCTATATAAGGAGGGTATTATTATAATACTAAGAGAACCTTTCTCTATATCTATAATAGCTAAGATAACTATACTTTAGAAATATAGTGTTTTTGAAATTATCTTCTATAATACTGCTATTTATAGTAAAACCTGAATTTTTAAGTCCTATATAGTTTATAAAGTTAAAGAAAAAGGGACTAACTAATTTTATAAAAAATTATAACTTATTATTTAGGGTTATAATAATAATAATAAGACTTTAATTCTTATATAATTTTTAATAATTTAAAGGGTAAGTTAATAACTGCTTCTTGCTTTAATACTATTCTTTATAGTAGAGGGATTTATCCTATAGCTTAGAAATATTATATAAGTATATATCTAATTCTAAACAGAGCTTAATAGGATAATATTAGTAGACCTTCTAAGTAAAATTAGAAGTAAATATTTAAAGGATCAGATTATAAGGATTATTAAACTTCTATATAGTATTATAGAAGCTAGAACCTATTAGTAGGTAACCTATAGTAAGTATTATAGAGAAAAGCTTAAGATAGATTAATTCTCGTTTAACCTATACTTACTAATCTCCTTAACTGCTACTAATAGCTTTAGTATTATTAGTATATAAACTAATAATATAATTAGACTTTTAATATTAAGTTTCTCTAAATAAGAGGATAATAAACTTATAAAAGCTAGCTTTACTGTAAAGGATAAATAATAACTTAACCTAAATAACCTACTAATATTTAATAGTAGTATTATTATGCTAAATGTAAATAGCAGTCTTACCCTATACTAAAAGGGATAAGGGAATAAAATTAAGCTTATTAATTTAAAGGCTACTTTAACTAAATAAAAATAGCAATATATTTAGTAAAGGGTAAGAGGTATGTATATTATATTAATTTGCTAACTAGAGGTATGCTTTAATCTATTTATAGCTATATAGTATTAGAAGCTAACTGCTAAAGATAAAAAGGCACTTAATTAATACCTTAAATAGTAAAAGGAGAACCTTAACTGCAGCCTTATATTTATATCTATTAACTTAGTAATAGCTAAACTATTTATTTTTATTAATAGCTTTTTTACTAATAATTTAGACCTCTTATTATAAATAGGATTTATTATTATCCTTACTAATAAGATAATAAATAATAATATGTTTATAATCTGTGGTAATACTATTTACTTTAGCTTAATAAAGTATAAGAGGGTTATTTAAAGTGTTCTAGCTTCTAAAGTCTATAGTATAGTTACTAGTATAGACCTTATCTATACTATTATAATAATACTTTAGAAGGTTACTAACTGCCTTAAAAGATCTTATATTTTAATAATTATTTATACTAATTTATACTTACTATATAAATGCTTTATTAAGCTTAGTATTATAAAGGAGAAGTAACTAATAATTAATATTATAGTGCTTTAATAGTTCTATAAGAGGAGGGAGATATATAAAGTAAGATAGATTAATAGTAATAATAACTTTATGGATACTTTTATAAAGAGTACTCTAAATTAGACCCTTAAACGCTTTATTAATAATAATAAAGTAATAGTTTATATAGAGGGATAGGTGACTTAAGAAGAGAAGGCTAAGGAGTTAGATAAACAGTGCTAAGCATACTAAAGCAGCTCTAGTGCCTTAGGAGATAAGGATTTAACTATATTAAATATAGGATAAGATTAGTATATAATCTTATGCTATTTTTATATTTTAAACCCACTTTAGGTCTGTAATAGGTATTAGTAATATAGGAATATATTTTAGCGGGTTATAGTATATCTAGCCTTAAAGAAAAGACTGCTAGTGTTACACTAATACTATAACCTATAAAGTAGCAGGATATATACTATACTTAATAGATATATATGAGGTTATATAATCTATTACAGAGTATATATATATAGTTTAACACTACTGCCCATATAGTTAAGTGGAACTTCTGAATAGATATATATTGACTTATAGGCTTTTAACATATATATACAAAGGGAGCTCTAAGTTCTGTGTGACCCTTGTCCCGGCGTGAAACTAACACCTATACTATTTTCACGTTTTTAAATCTAATTTAGGTTTATAATAAATATTAGTAATATAGGATTATATTTTAGTAGGTTATAGTATATTTAGCCTTAAAGAAAAGACTGCTAGTATTATACTAATACTATAATCTATAAAGTAGTAGGATATATACTATAATTAATAGATATATATAAGGTTATATAACCTATTATAGAGTATATATATATAGTTT
>JAVHLV010000529.1:0-31880 GCA_036785495.1 Colletotrichum neosansevieriae
TTTCTAGGACTTTCTAGACCTTTCTATCCACAGTATAGACAGTATTATTAATACTATAATATACTATATTATATTATATAGTATATTATTAAGTATTATTATTTATTATATATTTTATAGGTCTTATATATTAAGGGTTTTTAAGATATTTAAATAATATCTTATAATAGATAAACCTTATATTATAACCTATAATAACTTTATCTATATAGAGGCTATTAAAACAGGCTGAGAACCTCAAGACAAAAACAACAAAACCACACACTCCCATATACTTATATAGAAATATTATAATATTATAGCTTTATATCTAGAGGCCCCAGAATAAAGGAAAGGATCTCCCTAAGCATAATAACCTTATTATAGACATAATCTATTAAGTAAAAGTAATAAAAGCTTCTTAATAATAAGATAAAACTATAGTAATACTAACTAATAATACTCCTCTATTCTCCTCTCTACCCTTAATAAGGCAAAAAGTCCTACTATACTATACTAATTAATATATCTATCTAGGCACCCTCTAAACTAGGCTATCTATACTACTCTATCTTAATTATCCCCTATAGTCTTATCTTAACACCCTATAAGGAAGACTATATATTAAAGAAAAATTATATAAATAAAAGCTACTATTTATAAAGGAAAAGGTACTCCTTATACCACTTAATTACTCCTCCTAAATTATTATAGACCTAATTACTTCTTTCTATAATTATACTATCCTAGTCTTCTTTATCCAGGCCTATCTTCTATAAGCTTATAAGCCTTATTCTAATCTAAATCTTACTTATATTATCTCTATCTATATTAGCTAGGTAGCTATAAAAAGTAGTAACTATAGTTACTCTTAGAGATATTATCTTTAATCTATTACTAGCAGTTAACTTACTCTATAATATAGTTCTTATAGCTATTATAAGTAGGCTAAAAAATATTAAATAAAGCTAGATATAAAGGATATTCCCTAGTAATAATAGTTTAGTATAGTACTAGAGTAGGAGAGCATAAAGGGGTTATATCTTATTTAGTATTAAGTAGTCTAGCTAGTAAAATAAAAAGGTTAGATAGGGTTAAACCCAGGTTTATAAGGCTAGAATTATTATTACTAGAAAGTAGCAGAATACTATAGAGACTAAAAGCTAGTAAGTCTAGATCTATAATAGTATAGAAGCTAGCCCTGCTAGAGTAATAAGGAGTAGGTTCCCTGCTATTAGACTTACTAATCTAGCTTTTTATATAGTATAAGGTAAAAGTCCTTATAGAAAGCCTTAGTATTTTAGAAAGAAATAGAAAGGAAAATATTCTAGGTACTAGAGGCTATATCTTACTAATATTACTATATAATTCTACTATAAGGAGATCTACCTAAAATATCTATAAAGGTTTATTACTATAAAATATAGAGTATTTTATAAACTTAGTAGTAATCTTTAAAATATACTAGGTAATAATTTAGAATTAATTCCTTCTTACTACCCCTTTTATAGCTACTACTAATACTATACTATTAATAATATCCTTATAAATATAGACCCTAACCTAATCTACTACTCTAAAACTATATATCTATAAATCCTACTATTAGAGCTAGAACCTAACTATAATATTTTTCTAAAAGAGGGTATAAATATTAATAGGAGCTTTAAGAAGCTTATAGTACTAAAAGAGGTCCTCTATAGCTTCTATAAATAGTCTATTAGAATTTCCACTCTAAATCAGATTAGTATAGTAAGTAGTCCCCCTTTTCTAGTTTACTACTATTATTACTTAGTAGTTACCACTATACTAAATATAAAAGATAGTAATATCTAACTAAGTAAATAGGTTATAATAGGTATCTATAATTAATAATATTAAAACCTAGTACCTACTAAAAGAGAGTATTACTTTTATTTACTAAGTAACTTATCTTTCTAGAGTTTATATATATTTGCCTAACCTATATATATTAAACTTAGTAAGGTAATATATTTCTTCTACCTTAAAATAGATCCCTATTACTAATTCCCCTTAAATATTATAGAGATAAGTAAGATAGTATTAGGTAACTAATAGAGGCTACTTAGCCTATCCTCTAGTTATATTAAACCTATAGTAGAATTAGATCTATAAAAATAGTATAGTATCCTAACTTAACTTAATATATTAGTTAGATACCCTCTTTTTCTCTATCTTATTCTTTAGTAGTTCTAGATTACTAGCTAGGCCTATAACTAGGAGTTCTAGAATACTATAAGGGTTATTAATATAGATAGGTTATCTAGAGTTATTAGTATAGTAAGAGCTATAACCTAGATAAAGGGAAAGCTTATTATTATAAAGGTTAAAAGCCCTCTCCCCTATCTATCTATTTTCTCAGTATATAGCAGTAATAATCCTATTTTAGTAAGTATAGTTCTATATAGTATTAACTATAGAGTAATTATTAATAATATCTCTCACTCTAGTATTATAGTCTTTAAATAAACTTAAATTTAGGTCTATAAGGGGCTTAATAGATATATTAATAGGTATAAAAGCTTCTACCACTTAAATATTAAGTATAGATACTTTAGAGTTAAGGTTAAGTATCTTAAAATATCTAAGATAGAGCTATACTAGGGTTAATTCCTCTATAAATATAAAGTTAGAGACTATAAAGTCCTAAATATAAATTATCTTTTAAATCTTCTTATTATATAGTAGAGAGATAATCTTTTTAATATACTTAGCTCTATTAGTAGTTCTTAATAGAGTTAGAAAGACTATACTATTTACCTCTAGATTTCTATTATAAAACTTAGAAGTAATTTAATTTATCTATATATTAAAGATCCCTTTAAAGAAAGAACTAGTTTAGTACTTAGCTAATTCTAGTTATATATAGTAGTAAAGCTACTTAAAGTAGAGCATACTTAATATCTATAACTATCCTTTTTAAAATTAAAGTATATAGATAATTTTAACTAAATACTTAAAAATAGATATTATACTATTAAGAGGCTTATAGATAGCTATTATAAACCTAATTAGTATCTTAAAATATAATTCTACCTTCCTATTATACTAGAAGTTATTATAGAAATAGAAAAAGCTTAAAAGTTAGTTAATAAGTAAGGTAGAATAAAAGACTACTTCTTTACTAGTACTCTTCTTAGCTAGTAATTAGAAAATAAATATAGTAAGCTAGCTTTTCTATATAGTAGCTTTACTATCTTTAATCCTAGTATTAATAGAGATATAGTATTATTTAATAAGGCTAATTTTATTAGAGAGGTTATAAGTAAGAAGTTAAAAACTAATCTCTATATTAGAAGTTAAAGAGAAAGTCTTAGTCTAAATAGTTTCTTATAGATTAAATAAGTTAACTATAGTAGCTAGCCCTTCTTTATCCCCTTTAGCCTAGCCTAGTTATTAAGATCTAGTAGATTAAAGCTATTAGAGATAAATATAGAGTTAAGTTATAGGGGCACTAAAATAAAGCTACTAGAGCTTTTTATATCTAAGATCCTTATTTAGCTTAATTAGAAATTAGAAGCAGAAAAAAAGCACCTACCTAGTTAAGTGCTATTTATTAATCCTTATAGCTAGAGTATTTAAGATCCTTTTAAAGAGAGTAGAGTTAGTAGATATAACTATAATCTCTAAGAGCTTACTATTCTATTTATCTTATTTCTAAAAAAACTTCTCTAAAATAGTAATAAGAAACACCTCCTTAACCTAGATATTAGTAATCTTAGTAGGGAAACTCTTAGATAAAGATATTATTAAGAATAGAATAAATAGAGGTAATTATAGACTTAATTAAGGCTTCTAGTAAGGAGAGAAGGTTATATAAATAGTATAGAAGAGTAAAGGTTTATAATATTATAAAAAGAGAGTTATATATAGATAAGTATAGATTAGAATAGAAATTTATACTTAAATATCTATAAAGAGAGCTTAGAATATAAATTAAGTTAAGCTATAATACTAAATTAATTATTAATAGGTTAAATCTATTTATATTAAGAGGAATAAAGTAGTTATTTATATATAGATTAAAGGGGTAAGCTACTAGTTACTAATTATTAACTAACTAAGATAAAGAGATAGGATAAGAATAGATAGTAGGAGAAAGTAGTTATAAAGGTTAACTCCTTTTCTTATCTAATTAATCTTAACTATAAGGAAGGCTTAACCCTTTAAGTAAATAATTTAGTAGGAGGTAGAGTAACTAGATTATATAACTAAACCTCCTCTAGCTCTCTCTAGCTTTTTTTTCTTTTTCTATAATATAATAGAAATAGTAATCCCTCTTTTATATCTATAAAGTATAACCTTAAGCCTTCTTTAATACTTATTAGTTATAGCTTCTATTAGAAATCCTAATAATCCTTATATACTAACTTAGCTAAAAAAGCATATCTTCTAACTTCTTATAAATAAACTAGTCCCTAATAAGAGAGACTATAACTCCCCTCTATATATTAAGCCCTCTATTAACTTCTTTATAGTAAGTAGACTTACTCCTTTAGCTCTTACTTTATATATTTACTAACCCTCTTATATAGGTTATAGTATCCCTTATATAGTACTTACTTAAGCTTCTAGAACCTTTTTAGCTATACCAGAAAGTAAACTTCTATATAAAAGTCCTACCTTTAAATAACTATAAGATTATTATTTATTAGTTCTAGGAGGCTTATACTAGCCCTTATTACTAGAGTATAATAGAAAAGGAACTACTATTCTATAAGTATATCTTTATTACCTTAATAGTTATAGGTACCTTTAAATTTTAGCTAGTAAAGATAATTAATCCTAATAAACCTAAGATTAGCTATAGCTTCTATATTTAAGCTAATAGAGGTTATAATATAGTTCCTTATAGTAGTTATAAGTAGTATACTTACTCTCTCTATAATAAAGCTACTAAAACTTAGATCTATAAACTATACTTTAAGTATATAAGTATATTTAGTAACACTTATACTAACTATTTTTACTATAAATAAGATTCTAAGTATTTCTTTAACTCTAAGAGAAACTATAAAGCTTTTAGCTATAGAATAGGTAATCTAGAATAATAGAGCAGTAAGTTTAAGGGAGTAGTTACCTAGTTCCAGATTAACTAGTAGACTATAAAAAGGTCTAGAGTAACTTATCTAGAGTTTAGAACTATAGTAGAATATTATAAGACTTAGCTAAAGGAGTATAAGTCTAGATTACTATTTATCCTTATTAGTTACTCTCTAGCTAATTTAGATATCTCTATTTCTAATAAGAGGGAGCAGGTTAAAATCCTAACTAGAGTTTAAAGGAGAAGAGCAGGAAAAAGGAAAAACTAATATAATATTCTATATATATAGCAGTCTTTATAAACCTAAAAATATAAACTAATAAATAAAATCCTCCTTATTTAGCCTTAAAATACTTTAATATATATACTCTATATAAAATAATATAGGAGAAATCAGGAAAAATCACACAAAGTCTCAGTAAATCAGGTAAAATTAACTAGCTATAATAATACTTTTCTAATATAGTAGAGCACCTCAAAATATAGATAAGAGGGTTCCTTTATCCCTAGTTTCTTTAGTAATATAACTATTCACAGCTAGGAAAACTCACTAATCTAACCACTTATATAAGGCTATAGTTATATAAAAGGATAAGCAGAGAATTAATTTAAAAGCAAAAACATTATTATAAATATAAAATAGATAAATAATTACTATAAGAGTAGAAACTAAAAAAGAGCAAATAGATAATATAAAATAACACTATATTATATAGAAATATACCCCCCTTAGAACACTAAGTATAGAAGTCTAATCTAGAAGCAGTATAAAAAAATAACTAGCTAGGTATTATAGATATAGCTAAACTATTAAAGTTAAACTATAACTTAAAGACTTTCTAAGTAATAATAAGCTAGAACCTAGCACTTAAAGTAGAAGGCTATCTAGTTAAAGCAGAAAGCTATAAAGAGAGATCTCTTAGAATAAGATATAGAATACTTAAGTAGTAATAGAGAGAAATAGAGCATACTAATCACTAAAAAGGTTATAGCATACTCCTAACAGGTCCTATATAGCAGAACTTACTATAAGTATAGCAGTAACCTTAGCAGTATAATCCCTAATATAACTATAATACTTAGGCTTAATACTATTATTACTAGTAAAATTAGAACTATAAGAGCATAAAGGCAGACTTATATAGTAAGCAGAATAACACAGGTATAAGTAGACTAGCCTTAGTATTATCCCTATAGTTTATTCTAATACACTAAGCTGGGAAATTACAGTTAAGCAATTAAGGTAAAAAGTATAGCAAATCTCCCCCTAAAAGTATAAGCCTTAGCTATTATAAATATAAAAGGGTCTAATCTTCTATAACAGGGCAGATTCTAGCAGATTATATAGTATTATCCCCTATTCTAGTATACTAACTATTCCTAACTAGATTAAATAGCTAAAGCTCTATATAAAGTTTCTATATTACTCTTATCTAGTTAAAAGGCTCCTTTAAAGCCTGTAAATATACTACTAAGTATATAATCTGCTATAAGATATTACTATCTAGATTACTTATTAATAGAAGGTTAGTATTATTAGAGTTAGCAAAAAGTTTCTCTACTTCTTTTTTATTATCTTTATTAGAGTAGAGGTAACTATAAGTAGAGTAAATCTTATTAAGTTAGTCTATAAGATTAAGTCTATACTAATTAATATCTTCTAGTTTCTAAAAACCTTCTAGAGCTTTAATAAACTTCTTTAAGCAGTTCCTAGTATAAGTTAACCTATAAAGGGGTTCCCCTATAAGGATTTTAAGCTAATATAAAGCATTATTAGAAGCCTTTAAATAGATCCTAAAAAAGCCTTTCTAATAGTAGTTAAGCTTAGTATCTAAAAACTTATCTATATACTATTTAACATTAAATACTAAAATAAAGTTATCTACTTCTAATTCCTAACTATATAAAACATAGTATTTCTAGTAATTAAACCTATCTATAATATACTTATACTAAGCTGCTATTATCTTCTATATAGTAGCATAGTTCTTATTAAGCTATTTAAAAGCTCTTATCTATATAAGAAGCTTCTCCTTAAATATTATTACTTAGTTCTATACTAGCACTCTCTAGGTTAGTATAAATATCTTAATTAGAGTTATAGCTTTATATCTATAAAGCAGGTAGAAGGAGCTATAGCTAGTTAAAACTCTAATAGAAGTTCTATTAGTAAATAGCATAGCTTAGAAGAATAGCTAGAAGTTCTTATCTATATTCTTTATCTAAGTAGCAAAAGTATATATAATAGTTTAGTAGCTAACTTTAATAGTACTATTAGTATATAGGTTATAAGTAGCAGTAACTTTTTGCTTAAGCCTATACTTATAGTTAAATTTAATAACTACACCCTTATTCTTAGAGCCTCTATTAATAATAAGCATACTATAGAGCCTATAGTAATAAATAATATCCTTCTATATAAACTTAGCAATAAGATAAGAGTTAGCTTACTATATCTACTAAGCCTCTACCTACCTAGTTAGAAAGCACTAGGCTTTAACTATATTCTATTTACTAACCTTCTATATATCTAATACTATATAAGTAAATAGTAGCTCTAAGAGCACTAAGAAATAGTAAGAGTTATCTATATACCTAGATCTATACTTCTAATAATCTTTATAAGTTTAGACTTATTTACTAACTTATTAATAGAGGCTATATTAGTAATACTGCTCTGCTAACTATTTAATAACTATATTATATCCCCTATACCCACTCTCTTAGTATGCTTTTATAATAAGCTTAGTTTAGGTCTGCAAATTATCTATAACTTATTATAGAGTAGGCTTATATATACTAGAATATATAAATAATAACTTATCTTTTAGGAAGAATTTCCCAGCCTCCTCCTTAAACTTATAGTATAGACTAGGCTTAATTCTATCTAGCTATTTTAAGATACTAAGGTAGTAAGCAATTTAGTATAAATAGTAATTCCAGTATAAAAAGCTATCTAGTATAATATTAGAGATATCTATAAGCCTCAGAGACTCTTATAGAATATTATTAACTTTAGTAATAAGGATCTTAGTAGAACAGACTCTATCTCTATCTATCTACACTTTATTAAAAAAAGAGATAGCAATTAGGTCTATAAAGAAGATTTACTTATTAATCTAGTTATTAATTTCTCCTTTAATATCTTAGTTAAGCTTATTTAATAGTCTACTAAGTTTATAAGATAATCTATTAGCTGCAATATTCTAGCTTCTAGATAGATACTTAACTTTAAAGTTAAATATATAAATCTATAAGATCTATTAAATAATAAAAGCTCTAGATAGGTTAGAGGTAGTACTATTAAGCTAAGTAATAAGGATCTTAGTATCTATTTCTAGTATAAAGTAGTAACTATAGAGATAAAAGCAAACTTATTTAAGAGCCTTAAGTATACCCCTTAACTTTTTCTTTTTAGTATTATAGTTTAGCTCTATACTAGCCTATAAGCTACTCTTATATCTAGAGACTATATACTTACTATTAATATATTAACTAAAAATAGCGCTCTAACTAAGGCTATTAGTATTAACTATAAAGTAGATTTCACCTATATTAGTACTATAGTTAAGCTTAATAAGAATAAAAGCAGAGATAAGTTAGTCCTTAAAAGTATTTATAGCTAACTATTAAGGCTAGTTCTATTTAAACAAAGTATCCTTCTTTAAGAGCACTATAAGTAACCTAGCTATAGCTAAAAACCCCTAAATCTAAATATAATAGAATATTATAATACTAAAAAAGGATCTAAGATTAGTAAGGTTATTATAGACCCCCTATTCCCTAATTTTAATAATCTTTAATTTCTCTAGCCTTTAGCTATTAGTACTATAAATATATCCTATAATAGTAATAGATTGCTAGGCCCACTATAATTTCTTAATAGTAATAGTATAGCTAGCTAACTTAATATTAATAAGAACCTTATTAATATTCTAGATATACTCTAGAATATATCTATATAGTTTAGAATAACTAGAAACTTCTTTATTATTATACTTTAAAGTAAAGCTCTTAATAGCTATATTATTAAGAAAAGCTTTATAGTAGATCAGAATTAGGTTATATAAAATTTATATTATAACTTTTATAAACTAAACTATAGAGTTAGTAGCTTCTTAAAGCAGAGTATATATCTAAAAGAGGCTAATTAGTATTATAAAGGTTATAATATTATAGCTATATAGATTTAGTAAGACTTAGTTATATCTAGAAAAGAAATCTAATAGTAAGAGAAGCTAGTATATTATAAAGTCTTTTAAAAACTTATTACTAGATAGAAGCAAAGCTATATTATATAAAATAATAGTATTAACCTTAGTTATAGAGTTAATAAGATATATCTTTCTATCTTTCTTTCTAACTAGAAAGAAGGAGTTCTAGTAAGCTATATAACTTTGCTTAAAGATACCCTTTCTTAGCCTATTCTTTAAAATTATTATTATATTACCCTCTAAAACCTTTAAAATTAGTATACTTCTTACTTACTAAGCTTTATAAGAGATAACTCTAATTACTTATAGAGGAGCTATAAATAAATAGATAGATCTATAATACTTAAAACTCTATATAAGAGCCTTCTTTTTATTACTTAGAACTTTAGAGAGAAGCTTCTTCTCTTTTAGGTTAAAGTAGTCTACTATTACTAAAATCTTATTAAGTTATTCTACTATAAGTTACTCCCTCTTAGAAATAGTTAAAAACTTTAGTTAGATAAGATCTATAAAGGCACTTTTTAATACTAATCTGAGGTTTTCTTTTACTTTTATCTAGGCTTTTAACTTCTACTCTAAGTCTTCTTTAAATACTAAGCTATTAGAAGGTAAGTTATTAACTAGCTAAACTTTCTTATCTTTTATCTTATATATTATATTAACCTCTCTATATATAAAGAATAGAGTATTATTATAGATATAATTAGTTCTTAGTTTATTCTAGATTCTTATTAAAATCTTCTCTAGGAAGTTCTCTTTCTAGTAAAACTAATAGTATATCTAGATATTAGCTATATTAAATCTAATCCCCTATTCTAAGTTAAATAGATTTATAAAGAGTAAAGAGTATATTTTAGTAAAAAGGAGAAGTTACTAAAGCTTTTTACTAGTTATAAACTTTAATAGGTTAGTCTTATATACTACTTACTCTTTATAACACTTCTAGATAATAGAGTTAAATCCCTTAACTATATAGCTAAGAGCCCTAGTATACTTAGATCCTCTTATATTAAAGATACTAATAGTAGTCTTCTAGTCTTTAAAAAGGGTAGCCTTACTATATATAAGGAGATACTTAGCTATTTTAAATAATATAAGCTTAGCACTATTATATAGCTTAGTAAGAATTAGCTCCTCCTTTTACTAATAGATTAGCTAGTCTCTATCTCTATTCTGCTCCCAGAAAAAGAGAGGCTTACTTAGAATATTAGTTAGAAGTACTAGAACCTCCTCTATCTTATAGCTAGATATATAGTTAAAATCTATATAGTTAGCTTCCCTCCTCTTCCTCTAGTAGTAATATCTATAAGACTTCTTTAAAAAGGGTTTATAATAGTTAGAATACTACTTATCTTTATAGAATTAGTATCTAGAAGTATATTCTTATAATTTTAAAATAGCTTAGATAATTACTTTTATTCTTAACATAATAGCCTATTTAAGGGAGACTTTAAGTACTATATAGAAGATATTACTATTCTTATTAAATATTACTAAAACCTCCTTATTCTCCTCTAATTCCTCTTAGACTAGAAAATTAAAACCTTTTAGTAAATTAGCTTCTACTACTAGTATTATCTCCTTTAATATATATAAACTAGGCTAGCTTTCTATATTATAAGGCTATAGCTATAGACTTTTACTTAGTTATCTATTAATTTCTATAATCACTAAGCTAGCTACTATATTAGAATTAGTAGTAGCAGCTTCTATTTTCTCTTCTCTATAGAAATTAAATAGGCTTACTAAGTATAAGAGAAGCTAGTAGAGTTAAAGAGAATAGTAGCAAAGTAACTAGTAGAATCTAAAGTATAAAACATTTAAGGAGTATAGATCTTCTAATTACTAACCTAAAAAATGCTAATTACCTAAGTTAGTAAGTATTTTAGTATTATTCTAGTATATATAATAAATAGAGCTCTAAGAATTATATCTTTAAATATCTTACTATATAAGCTAATAAAAAAGAGTATATTAGATATATAATAGCTACTAATATAAATATCCTTAACTATAACACCCTTAAAAGTTACTATAGCTTAAATATCTATAAAGCTCTAGACTCTAAAATATATAGAAATAACACTCTTCTATATTCTATTATAGCTAATATATTTCTCAGAGATAATATTAATAGTAGTACTAGTATTAATAATCTTATACTACTCTAATTATACAGACTAACTAATTTTTATAGTAACCTAGAAGTATAGTATAATAAAGTCTTATATAGTGAGAATTCTATACTAATAGATAACTATAGTATAGTATAGATACTCTACTAAATTATTAAGAGAAGTAACTAATATATTAAGGTTCTCTTTAAGTTAAGTGCTAGGCAGAATAATATCTATTATATTAATATCCACTATACTATAGAGAGGTAGTTAACTAAAAACAAAAAGCACTAAGCTGCTTATAAAAGCTTAGAAACTATAAATTATATCTATAAAGAGAGAAAAGATACTAGTTAAAGAGAAAGAGGTTAGACAGAATACTAAATAAAAGAGGATTATATCTAAACCCTACTCTTAGTTTAGTATAGCAGCTTTATAAAGTATCTAAACTGCTATAGCCTCTTTCTTATAAACTTAAGCCTAAATATAGGCCTTAATAGCACTAACTTCTACCTATAAAAGTACTTTATACTAGAATATAAGAATCAGGTCCACTTATATATTATTCTAATATCTAATCTCTTATATAAGTTAGCTGCTTAATCTAGAAGCTTTTATAATATAGCTAAGTAGGTCTCTACTTATAAGCATAAATATATCTAGCTATTAATTACTATTCTGCTAGAGGTAGTCCTAGATAACTAGCTTTATATACTTATAGACTATATTATTATAATTACACTAGACCTAGTAAAGAAAGGATTCTAAAATAGTAACCTTTCTATCCACTCACTTAACTTATAGATCTTTAACAAAAATACAGCCCTCTAACATTATAATAAAAAACTCAGATTAAGGAGTCTTAGCAGCTTCTAAGAGGCTATTATTAACTAGAGTATCCTTATCCTTATCTATAACTTCCTTAATATAAGGTTCTAGAAATAGAATAGAAAAATAAGCTATATTTAGATCTATAATATAAACCCTCTTCTTAGATCTAGTAGCAGAATAAGAAATTATATAGTAGTTCTAAGTTTATAATCTAGTTATAGTATTAATATCTATATCTATAGAGAGAACTATAACTAGAATACTAGGAGCTAGCATATAAATATTAAAAATATTATAAGTAATATCTAAGATCACTATATTAGTAGGAGAAGTCTTTATAGCTAAAGCAGAAATTAGAAGCCTCAGAGTTCCCTATATAGTATACTAGGTATACTTATTAGACTGCTTATAGCTCTTAAACTAGAACTTAACTCCCTAAAAGCTTAAAAAGCATCTATAAAGGGTAAGTATACCAGCTTCTAGCTACTTAGTTTTATCTATACTAGCTATAAGAATCAGAAAAAAAACAATTATCAGGTTATACTAGCCTTATTAGCAGCCTTTATTAATCTCTTTATTAGAAACCTAGATATAGAGAGAACTCTATAAGACACTAATCTACTAGCAGCCTCTATAAAATAAATATAGTTTTATATTAAAGAAAGCTCTAGCAGCTTTATAATCCCTAGTAAAATATCCTTCCTTACTATAAATATAGCAAGTATTAGAGTTAATAGTCTCTATAAACCTTAGAGGTCTTAGCTAGTAGCAAAATTTAAAGCCTATAAAGCCTAAGTAACTACCTCCTCTCAAATTAAAGAGTATATAGCTATATCCTCTATATATAGAGCTATAGTTATAAGAGTTACTACTATAATAGTTATACTATAAAAGCTCCTATATAGGCTAAGTATTAGATATATTAGTAGTATATATACCTACTTTATTAATAGTATAGTTATATTAAGGTATATTAGTATAGTACCTAGTTCTAATCTGCTTAATCTCTATATTCTTAAAGCAGGTAGTAAGGTTATCCACTTAAACCTTCTAGTCAGAAATACTAGTTATCTTATCCTTTAGCTTAGCCTTTATAGATAATACTCTTAATTACTCACACTTAAGTATAGTAACTAGTATACTAGCTAGAGTATTCTCTCTAATACCTTATAGTTATATATATACCTATTAAAACTAAACCTATCTAGTAATTATAACCTCTATCTAAATCTAAGAGACTAGAAAAAAACTCTAATAGTTCTTATAGAGGATCTTTAAAATATATCTTATAGTCTGCTTAGAGAAGTAGTAGAAGATAATATAGTTAATCTCTATATTAAGCAGTATAGAAAGTCTCTTTTTAGCTACTCTATTCTAAAAATCACTAACCTTAGTAAGAAACTTAGAGATATACCTAGAATTACTAATCTCTAGGCTAGAAATAAGGCTTTAAAGCTCCTTATTAGAGTCTAGATAAGTATTTAGGTTTATAATACTATATATCTTATAGAGATTATCCTTAAGAGAAAGCTAATTATTATATTAAGTAGAAATACTCTTAAAAGTTTACTAATAGGCCTTAATATAGTACTAGCTAACTAGAATAATTATCTTCTCTTTATTCTAGCTATAAAGCTTAGTATAGAATAGATAATCCTCAAAGAAGTTAGAAATATTATTATTAATAAACTTAGAAGCCTCTAAACTATAAGAGATAATTAGAGTAGTAATATACTATTTCTATATAGCTTTAGCTAATTTCTTAATTACTTCTATAGTATTAATAGTAAATAGAGAGGCTAAGTTTTCTATAAAAAGTATAATAATAGCCTTTATAGATATAACCTTATCTAGCTACTAGTCTAAGCCTACTATCTATAGCTTAAGGGAAGCTATACCTCTATAATTCTTATACTTATTATAGATATTCTTATTAGTATAAACCTAGTAACTAATCTTAGCACTTTAAGACTATAAAGGTAAAAACTCTTTAAATCTATTATTATCTATAATAGTAGAGCAAAAAGCTTATTTCTAAATACTCTTAAATATAGCTCCCTTAAAGGGTTTTATATCTAGAGTATAGTTCTTAGAGCTAGAAGAGTTTAAAGCAGATATACTAACTTTAAAAGCTCCCCTAGATTTCTTAGAGTATTACTTAGATATAGTATAGAAAGTAGTTAATATAATTTATTATAATTAGATATTAATATTAATACTAAAGTTTATTAATATTTAAATTACCTAATAATAAAAGAGAAGAGTTATATAGCAATTTAATCTATAATAATTAAGTAGATAGAAAAAAAGAGAGCTTTAACCTCCTTCTCTTTCTAGATAATAGTTATAAATTATAAGCTAGGAGTAGTTATAGCCTCTATTCCTCCTATAAGTATATAGGCTCTCCTTTTTAATATATCTAGGAGTAGTTATAGCTTCTATCCTATTTATAAGTTTACAGACTCTTTTTTATTCTTTCTTATAAGTAATATAATACTATAATTTCCTTAATCCTATAAATATTAACTATATAGTAACTAAGATAGAGCCTAAATCCCCTTAATTAAGCTTATTAGTCTAACTAGTATTATTAATTTATTACTTTATTACTAATTATTAGGTTCTAGGTTATAGAAAGTAGATACTAGCTCTACTTTTATAAAAACTAAGGAGAAAAGAGAAAACTTTTTAATCTAGCAAAGTCTAAAGCTATTATAGCTAGATTTTCAGGGTTTTAAGTATTCCTATTAAAAACTCTAACTATATAGCTATTATACCTAGTATTTTCTTAGATTAGGTCTGCAAAGAAACTTCTAAACATTATTTTATAAAGTCTATTATTATTACTACTAAGTTTATAAAGTTAATATTCCGTTAAGTAGTTAGAATAATATATTATAGTTCTATATTAAATATAAGCCTATTTATATAGCATAGAAATATACCCCTTTTAAGTATTATAAAAGAGGCTTTAAGAGAGAAGAATCCACCTCTAGGTACTATTAAAACAGGCTGAGAACCTTAAAACAAAAACAATAAAACTACATACTCCTATATACTTATATAGGAATATCATAATATATTACAGCTTTATATCTAGAAGCCCTAGAATAAAGAAAAGGATCTCCCTAAATATAATAACCTTATTATAGATATAATCTATTAAGCAAAAGTAATAAAAGCTTCTTAATAATAAGATAAAACTATAGTAATACTAACTAATAATACTTCTCTATTCTCCTCTCTGCTCTTAATAAGGCAAAAAGTCCTACTATACTATGCTAACTAATATATCTATCTGGGCACCCTCTGAACTGGGCTGTCTGCACTGCCCTGTCTCACTATACCTGAATAGATTAAACTAGGAGGCAACTTTAACTTTACTAGAGCTAATAATAGTCATAAGGATATCTATTTTATAGCTATAATACCTCCTAAACAAGCCTACTCTATAACTAGCTAAAAATGCTACTTCTATAAGTAATAATTTCCTAGTAATAACTAACTATATAAGTATATTTAAAGTAACTATATAGCTAATACTTAACTAGCTAACTTTATAGTATATTTTAGAGATTCTTAGATAACTAATCTACTTATAGCTACTTATACTATAACTAAAACCCCTATTTAAATTATATTATTAGTTAATATATTTACCTAGATTAGAGCTAGATTTAGCTTTTAATTATAGTTATACCTATGCTACTGGATTACTCCTAACTCTAACTAACCTGGAATCTAACTTAATATCTATAAAGATACTAGATATTTATCTTCCCTACTAGATAGAACTATATTTAATAAATACTGGCCTATAACTAATATTTATATCTGATCTATACTACTTATAGTTAAAGGTATTAGTGAAGATACCTATTATATAGATTAATATATAGTTTTAGATCTATATTTCTAAGGTATCTAACTGTTTACTAGTAAACCTATTATAGTAACTATTTAATAAGAAGTATCTATTATAGATAACCTGTTAGCTAATCTACTTATTAGTATAGATTATCTTAGTTCTGAGCAATTTGATATTCTTAATAGCAAGGGCTATACTATAATTAGTTTATATAGTATTAAGATCCTAATAGTAGTATGGTGTAATAAAGCCTGCTATAAAGCTAGAGTGGCAGCTAAGAATATAACTGTGATACTAGCTAATACTGCTATATAAGTATCTATATATTATATAATCTTAAACTATAATATATAACAGGACCTGCTATTTAAGCTAACTGATTTGCCTATTTTATTCTATATAATGCTAATAGATATATTATTATTAGAAATCCTTGTTTAAAATAATACTATAATAGACTAAACTCTATAATACTACTAATTTGTTAAATATCTTGTGTTTATAGATCCTACTATATAAGTATAGATAGTGGATAAGACTGAAACTATAATAGTATCTGAATTTGCCCTTAAGGAACTATATTAGCCAGAGAAGTATATAATTAATACTATACTTATTTAATAATAGTTAATTTAAAAATATCTAACTAGTATTAAGATCTATAATTGCTAACTAGATGCTGAATATCTCACTATGCTAATTAATAACTTTGCTTATGTTTTTACTAATATAGGTTTTGCTAATATCTCTAAAGACTAATAACTATAAGTTTACTTTAAGCCTAATTAGGATAAGCAAATACTGAAAAAGTGCAAAATCTACCCTTTAGGAGGACCTAAATGAGATATTATTAAATATACTATTAATAAACTGGGCCCTAAACTATATTATATAATAACCTAAGTACTATTTATATTCCTAGTATTTGTTATTTAGTGAGAATAACTTATATCTAATAAGACTATATTATCTAATAAAACCTTAATAACCTTATTATAATTAGCTATAATAGATAAGAAGAAGTAGAACTAAAAAGGCTATATAGTTATTAATATATAACTACTAAATAATATAACTCTTATGGATGCCTACCTGATAAAAACATAGAATAATATTATTGCTAAATATGCTGATATGATATATATTTCTATATTTGATATAATAGCATTCTACTACTAATAGCAAGTATATCCTACCTCTTAATAGGCCTTTATAATTATTACCTATAAGGGATAATTTACTTTTAAATACCCTATAATAGGATATAAGAATAGTAACACCTATATCTAATAATAGATAGACTCTATTCTCTTTAAATCTAATACTGACTTATATTATAATAATATTATTATTGCTTTAAAAGGCTTTAATAACTATCTCACTAACCTATATAATATGCTCTAAGCCTTATTAGATACTAATAGCTTATTAGGACCTGATAAATTCTATGTTAGCTTTTCTATAGTATTAGTATTAGGAAAGATAGTTAACTCTTTTAGCCTTTTAATGCTTATAGCTAAATTAGAAGTAATAAAGGTTATTAAATTTCCTATAATGCTTTGATTGCTTAAATACTTTCTTAGTTTTATATCTAGCCTATAATACTATATCCTGTAATATGCTTAAATTGCTAAACTACTAGAAGACTAGAAGATAATGCTATTATGCACCTATAAATAACTAAATAATAATAGTATAATAAAGAACAGAAAAATGTCTAAACTAGTATTAAAAAGCCTGGGTAATAGCTATTAAAATATTAATGCTAATAGTGAAGGAATCTAATACCTTTTAGGTATTTAAGGAAGCACTAATAGCTAACTTAATACTTATATTTTTCTTACTTAAATAATAACTCTATATTGAATTTAATGTATTATTTGATAGCTTTAGTGTTTAAGTTTTTTATATTAAGGATTTAATTGTACTAATGCTAGTATATAACTAATACCCCCTATATAATGCTATTAAGCTGATTGCTTTTATATTGTGTATCTTGAGTGATGCTGAAAAATGATACTGGTTAATGGAACTTAAGGTAGCAGGATATGTATAGACTATATTAAAAACTGAATACTGGATTTGATCTATATAAATAATGCTTGTAGTTATATTTATAGATTATAAGGCTATTATTAATATCTAGTTATATTAAGTTAATAATATTGCTAACTCTACTATATATATTATAGCTAATAAAAAGCTTATCTGAGCTATAGAATATATATTATAATTTGAAATCTGTATTATTTATAAGCCTGGAAAGGATTATTTAGTTTTTAATATATTGGGCTGACTTTCTGCTAATAATACTATGCTAAACAATATTCCTGGTGTATTAGATATCCTACCTAATAACTAATTTATAGACCTTGCGTTTATAGCTATGTCTAATAATAATTAGAAGCCTTTTATTTATAATCTGATTTATAATAATTAACTAATCTAATTACTACCTATATAAGAATAACCTCTATTAGAACCTATTAAAGTTACTGGAATCCTACTTAAAACTATATTTTAGGAGTAACTAGCAGCTATAGTTATTGAAATTGTACTTGAATTTAGAAAGAAACTATAGGATAGCTATAAATTAGACCTAGTGTGGTAGAAAACTCTAGATATTATTTGGAATAATATAAAGTTAGAACTAGATAACTATGCTAATCTGCTATTTTAAATTAAATAAGGACTACTATGGAAAATAGATTCTGACTATGTCCTATAACTCTGTATTCTGAGATTCTGTTTTCTAGATATCTTTAACTCTATCTATAATAGTAACTATCTTAGCTATAATAAGCTATTTGAATTTGTATTGTAATATTATATGTATAATGGCCTTAAATAACTATGGGACTATCTTTATAACTGTTCCTAATATAAAGTATTTTAAATCTGATATTATAAGGCTTATAGTAATCTATAACCTATTCTGCTACTACTATACCTATACTATATGATATTAATTGATTTTATGTTAGCACTATTTCTATTTAATAAAGGATTTAACTTAGCTCTTATCTTAGTTTGCAAATTGTTTAAAGAAATGTTTATAATCCCTGGTACTATAACTGATATTACTGAAATCTGGGGAATATAACTTATATATTATCTAATATTATCTAACTAGGGATTTCCTAAGGTTATTATATTAGATTAAGATTCTAAGTTTCTTTCTATAATATGGAAATTAATATGGTATGAAACTAGTATAATGCTGTTATATATAACTGCCTACTACTTATAGATAGATAGATAAACAGAATATATAATATAAGCTATTAAGTTAGCTATATATTACTACTTCTATTCCCTTAAAACTCTGAAATAATGGCTAATATGTCTTCTATGCCTTGAATTTGAATTTAACTGTAGCTGATTAGTATTAATATAATTATCCCTAAATAAGATTATTAAAGGGTTTACTCCTAATAATATCTTGCTGCTGATGGTAAGGGATATAATAACTATAGCTATTAAATAACTAATAATCTGACTTTTAGTATATAATACTATTGCTATTACTGCGATTATAATGAAGTGGTATTATAACTGATAGTATATAACTAAATTCTTTAATATTAATAATAAGGTTTACCTGAGACTATATAAGGGTTATAATATACTATAAGCTGTAATTATGGAACCTAAATATAGATAATACTATGCAGGCCTATTTGCTGTTAAAGAACATATTAGTAGATCTGCCTACTAACTTATATTACCTTTACACTTTAAAATCTATAATATAGTCTCTATTGATTATCTAGAACTAGCTACCTGACTTAACCTATATAGGTAATAACTACTACTAATCCTGCCTATCTCTGCTAAGGACTAGTTATTAATACCTAACTATATTATATAATAATATAATATTAAATCTAGTATATAATACCTTATTACCTACTAATACTTAGGCTCTAACTATAACTAATAGGTATTATAATCTGACTTAGCTAAATATAAGAACTATAATAACCTTCTATAATAATAGAATGAGATTAGATAGACCTAATAATAACTATAACCTATAATAAGGATAGATTTTAGATTTTAGCAGTGAGGGCACTGCAATTTTAGAGGAGGGCAGACTATTATACTAGCCTACTAGAATGGGATAAGTGGGACTTAGCAGTGTAATTTCTAAGAGAGCCCTCTTAGCATACAGGTCTATTATAGAAGGACTATAGTAAAGGAGGGAGGAGAAGTATAGAGGTAAGGGGAACTTAGGAAAATTATTATTATTAATACCTTAATACTTAATTCTTAAGTTTTTTAGGATTTTCTTAGCAAATTTATACTTATTTTTAGTAATCTCTTTTAATTAAATCTGTAAAATACTTTATATATCTTTTAAGCCTATTTTTATTATTCTAGTCTATTTATAGGTGGAGTTATATTATTTGCTATCCTTTCTAGCTCTTATAGCTCTAGCTTTTATTAAATAGTACCTAGAGATAGATTCTTTTACTCTTTTTAATAGCCTTTAAAGGTTTCTCAGAGAGTAGGGTGCCTTTATTATATCTATATATCCCTATTATTAATATATATATATATATAACTAATCTACTTTAAATATAATAATATGCCTAAAAAATCTATAAATAATAAAGAATAATAATATAATTAATAGCTAACACAGAAAGATAGAGGAAGATATTTATAAGCCTATTTCAGTTTATAAGGATAGTAATAGCTATATATTCTCTTAAAATTAAGGTGGAAATAATAAAGACCCTAATATACTCCCTTTTATATACTATTAGTAGGTTCTAATAAGTATACTTCCTTTCCCCCTCTCTTATATATTTTTAATATTACTATTATTTAATTAGTAAAGTTATAGCTAGAGTAGCTAAGATAGCTATATTTAAGACTAATATAGTAATTAGCAGTCTTACTAAGTTAATAAGTATAGTAAGATTAACTAGATTAGTAAATAAATATTAATAAACCCCTTACTAGTGTGGCTTTAAGTGCTAAGAGTAAAGAATATTAATATTTAAGATATTCTAATATAGTAAAGCTGTAAAGTTTTCTAAAATAGGAGTATTATTAGAAAAACCCTTTTATATTAAGTAATAAAACTTAAGGTAGATCTATAAAAGCCTAGAGTAGTAAGATTAAGGTTAAGAGAACTTTCTATATTTATTTAGTTTATATTATTTTTTTCCTTTTTTATTATTTAAAGGAGTTATAATTACCTACTTTATCTTTCTATTTAGAAGATATTATAATAATAAATTCACTTTTCTACTTAGAAAGCTTTATTACTTTAACTATATAATAATAAACTTAATATTTATAACTCTATAAGTATTATATCTTCTTCTTATTTAAATAATAACTTAGATATTAGATCTTCTTTTAATAAGAGAAAGCAGCCTAAAGAGAAGTTTATAGAAACTTTATTTAGTAAGATATAACTATAAGCTATAAAACAGCTAGCTTCTAAAGATAATATAGATAGGTCTATAAATCTCTCTCTAGAAATAGAGATAATACCCTCTAGTCCTTATTATTTATCTAAGAGAATATATACTAATTAAGATATTATAGTCCTAGCTAACCTTTTAATAAGATATCCTATTATAGCTATAATAACTTCCTACTTTATTAATATATCTAAGTTTATTAAAACTAGAATCTTAGACTTTATTATAAACTATAAGAGCCTTTCTAAGCTTTACTATAAAACTAATAAGGATATAAAGAATAAGATCTATATATATAGCTTTAGTAATTATTAAGATATAGTATAATCCTATATTAATAAGGCTAAGACCTAGAAGGAAGCTAAGGAGAAACTTCTTCACTAATTTAGATTTATAGACTTAAAGTGTTAATAGGACCCTAATAAGGATCTTTAGAACCTAGTTATAGGCTTTTATATTAAGGATAATAACCCTTTATAGATTATAGTATTAATTATTACTATTTACTAGCTTTAATAGAGAGCTATTTTATATAGAGATCTAGAACTTATAGATACTAAACTTATTTATATTACTTATTACTATTTTTTAGAGAGGGTAATAAGAGCTATAGCTTAAAGTCTTAACTACTAACCTACTAAAGTTATTTTAAAGTAATAGATTATAGTTAAAGATACTCTAATTAAATAGTTCACTACTTAGTAGAAACTTTAGTAACTATTAGACCTTATTAAGCCTAAACTAATAACTATACTTTAAGTCCCTATAAAGATAATTCTAACAAAATAGAGAGCTAAGGCTAAGGAACCTTCTATAGCATAGACTATAAGCTTAATTATTAACTCTCTTATAGAGAACTTTAAAACTCTTAATATTAATAGAGCTAACTATAAAATAAATATTCTAAGCCTTATTAAGAAAGTTACTAGCTAAAAAGATAACACTTTTAACTTAAATACTATAAAAGCTACTAAACTATATAAATAATAATTATAGAATAATATATAGACTTAATATTAATAATAGTAATACTATTATCTATAAACTAGTTATAGTAACTACTAAAGTAGCTACTAATAATATTAAGAGTTTAGAAGAGGTAGAGAAAGAGAAGGCTATAGAGGCTTTTAGTAAGAGGGGCTATAGTAATATATACCTTTTTAGGCTTTTAGATACTACTAGTTTTATAGAGCAGTAGTTTATATTATTATTAGCTATATTAAGTACCTTAAAGCTAGCTAGAGGGGAGTCTGCTACTATATAGCACCTTTCTACTTTATTAACACTCTTAATTTTAATATCTAAGTTAAAGCAGGTATTATTAATAAAGGCTGTATAGCTAGGAGAATAGATAGCCAGATAATTTTAAGGTATATTCTTATTAATAAAAACAGCTTTATAAACTATATAGTAGCTACTAGTAGAATAGTAGAAAAGTAGTAGCTAAAACTAATAGAAGAGATTATATAAGTTATTAATTATAATAAACTATACTTTAAGCAATCTATTAGCTTTATAAATTAAGGAAAGGATATAATATAGTTATATAACTTTATTAATATAATATTCTTTAGCTTTAAGCCTAAAAACTAATATATTAATCTAGTTAAGGATATTACTACTATAAAATAGGTAAAGACTAGAAGCTATTACTTTAAACCTTATAACACTTATATTTAATAGGCCTCCTAAATAGCAAACCTACTTATAGTCTAGGATCCTCTAATTTAAATTACCTAGTAAGTTACTAAACTTCTTAATAATAAAGAAGATACTAATAATATTATATTATAGAATATTCTAGAAGAGCTAGTTAAATAATAGGGATAAGAAGAGCAAAATAAGCTTTAGATTTAATATAGTAATTTGCAAACTAGCTGCATATTTATATTAGAGCTATATAGTAAAAGAGTAAACGGGAAAGTAGCTATTTTTAAAGCCTTTCTTTATTAAAACTAGCTAGACTAGAATAAAATAGTTTATAATACTACTAAAGCAATAATTAATAAGTATAGGAATAGATATAATTTAAAAATATAAAAGATCTTTATTTCTATTAATATTATACTTTTAGATTAATTTAATAAGATAGAAGCTAGTAATAAGGAGCTATAAGAGTAAATAAACTAATAGAATAATAATAAAAACTATTCTAAAAGCTAAGTAACTTTAGCTACTATTTCTATAATCTTATCTAAGAATTTATAGACTAAGTAAGTATAGTTTAACTACTATATAATTAATCCTATCTTTAAAATAGATACTATAACTAAGAAATAGAATTCTATATTTCTTCTACTATTAAGGTATATCACTATTCTAAACTTTATTATAACCTACTAGTAGATTATAATTACCCTTTATAGCTCTATAAATATACTAATTAAGGGAATTATTAATAGTAGCTTAGTAATTAATCTTATTAGTAAAGGATATATTAAGTATCTAGGCTTATAAAGTAATATAATTAGAACTAATATAAAAATCTATAAAATTACTAATAAGAAGCAGAAAACCTAATTTATAGATATAATTATAGATAATATCTATATTAAAAGTAATATAATTTAAGATATTAGCTTCTTTATCTTCCCAGAAAATATCTATAATAAGAACTTAGTGCTAAAAGCCCCTTTTATCTTAAAGACTAAGATAATCTTAGATTATATATAAAACTAGATTATTAAAGTCCTTTAGCCTAGAAATATTAAGATTAATATCTTATTATTATTCTATATAGGAGACTTAACTGCTTGCTTTCTAGAAATTATTACTAAAATAGACTGCTTTATCTCTTTATAATATTAATATGCTCTTATATCTCCTATAAAAGAGGGGAAATAGAGACTACTACTAATAGACCTAATATAGTAATAAGCTTAGAATTTATAGAAAATAATTAGTAAATTAATAAAGTTAAAAATAAAAAAGAGTTAGATATAATGCTAAATAGTATAAAGATATATTAGAATATTAAAGTGATTTAATAAGTATTTAAGGGCTTATATAACCTGCTAGAAAAAGTTAAGTAATAAATAGAGCTAGATAAGAAAGTTATTACTATTTTTAAAGAATTTAGATTAATTTTTAATAAAATCCTAGAAACTATAATCTGAGAAGAAGTTATCTCTAAGCTTAATAATATCTATAAAGTAATTATAAGTACTAGATATACTAAAGGATATAATAGTTATAGTATTAACTATTAGTATTATATTTATAGATCTAAGAAGAAAGCAGTAAAAAAGAGAGTGCCTAGAAGGAAGTGTAAATTAATATATTAGAAAGAAATTAAAGTTATTATAGCTATAGATACTATTTTTTCTTATTATTAATATATATCTATATAGATAATATCTATATTACTAATAGAAGATATTAATATACTATATAAAATAAAAGATAAGAAGATTTAATCTATTAATAATACTATATTAAATAGTTTAATCCTAGATAGTAACCTAAAATAGAAGCTAAAAGTATAAATAAGAGTAGAAAAGAATATAAAGCTAGATCTTAATACTCTATTTACTAACCTAATTATATTAAAGTTTTTAAGTATTAAGCTAAAAATAAGACTTATAAAGACCTAGCTAGAAGCTATCCTAAAAACTATTAATTATCTATAGCTTAAAGAAAAGAAGCTTCTTATAGCTATTCTAATAGTAAGAGAGAAAGCTTTAGCCTAGAAATTTGCTTATTATAGCTTAGTCTATCCTTCTATTACTCCCCTATAAATAATATAAATAATCTTATATAAAGTATAGTAAGTAAAAGGAATTTTAATATTAAGAGGGTTAGAATAAGATATTATTATAATTTTAAAGAATAGACTAGAGAAGGAAATCCTAGAGTAGAGTTATATAGTATATTATAATCTATTCTTCCTTATATATAAGAAAGATAGTAAGATAAGACTTATTAACTCTATAATAAAGATAAATATAGTTATAATTTAAGATATAGTGCTGCCCCCCTCTATAGATAACTTTTTAGAGGATTTTGCTATATACTAGTTATTATCCCTTTTAGACTTCTTTTTAGAATATAACTAAGTTTTCTTAAACTCTATAAGTAGGAACTTAACTATATTTATCTTACCTATTAAACTACTATATATATATACTTTACCTTAAAGAGTAATAAATTTAGTTATATAATTTATAAGGGTTATAATTAGAATTTTATATAACTTTATATTTAGTTATTATAAAGCCTTTCTTAATAATATTACTATTAAAGAACTAACTTTATACTATAATAAAGAAGAGATTAAGTCTTATCTAGGAATTTGCAGATTTATTTTAGAATATTTATAGAATATTAATAAGATCCTAATTAATTTAGAGCTAGTAGAGTATATAGTAGTAGTAGTTAAGTCTTAATAGGTCTAGAAAGTAGTAATAATTATTAACTATATTTATAATACTAATAGATATTATCTAGAGGAAGCAAAGATAGTTAAGATCTATAAATAGGTTATTTATACTAACTTAATAAAGTTAAGAGCTTTCCTAGAAATTATAATATTTTATAGATCCTAGATAAAGGACTATTTAACTATTATAAAACTACTTACTAATTTACTTAAAAAAAACACCTCTTTTTATTAAAAAGAGAAGTATAAGATAGTAATAGATACCTTAAAGTTAATACTTACTAAAGCTCTAATTCTTATTATCTTAGATTATAGCTCTAGAAGAGGAGATATATACCTTATAGTTAATATTAGTAATATAGAATAGAGTGGAGTTCTAGGCTAATTTATTAATAACTAATATATAGTCTCTCACTTTAAGAGTAGCACTTAGTTAGAACTAGAACTATTCTATAATACTAAAAAGAAGGAACTATATAGTATCCTAAAAGCCTTAAAAAGGGTGTGTAATTACTTCTATAGAAGATACTTTATTCTAGAAATAGATACTTAGACTTTAGTTATATAACTAAATAGAGTAGCTATAAACCTCCTAGAAGCTCTTATTATTTAATAGATTATATAGATTTAAATATTTAACTTTAAGGTATAATATATCTATAGTATATAGAATATAGTAGTAAATAGCCTCTTATAGAAACTCTAAGACCTTTTAAATATAATTAATAAAGAAGTAGAAGGAGAAATTAATTCTTAGATTAATTTATAGATCTTCTTTATTAATATTAAGACTAGTTCCTTCCTTAATTAAGTATAATAATATAGTAATATATAATAAATAGAGAAGGTCTTTATAGAAGATATATAGGAAATTATTAGTAGTATAATAACTATTCTAGATACCCTTCTTAATAATTTATAGGCCTATTTAGTATATTCTTAATAGATTACCTACTATTTAATAATATAAAGACACCTTCTAGGGATCTAACCTATTAGGTATTATGATTTTAAAATTAGAGTCCTAGACTACTATATTTAAAACTGCCTGCTTTTTACTAAATTAATAAATTAAAAGCTAATACTAAGATAAATTATAGATAACTCTAAGTAGAGGAGAAAGTTAATTACTAAAATCTATAAAGAAAGCAGTTATAGAGGTAAGTAAGCTATAATAAGGAGATTATCTAACTATTATATATAGAGTAATATATATTTAGAAGTTAAAAAGTCTCTAAGGAGTTATCCTAATTACTAGAAGAGGAGAGCTTAATATATAGATAATATAAGGACTTATAGTTTGCTAAAGGGACTACTCTTTATAAGGATTTTATTAGATATATAGAGAGTGGGTAAGTAATACCTTATAGAGGCTTAGAATCTACTTACTAAATAGCCTAAAGTATAATAGTTTAGATAAGTAACTATAGCTAAGATTATAAAGTTTATTTAGAAAGAAGTTATCTATTAATATAGGCTATATAGTAAGATTATTATTAATAGAGGTTTAGAAAATAAGGGTATTATTATTAAGTTTAATAAAAGATATAGTATAAGGAGAAAAGTAATATTAACCTATAATCTAAAAGCTAATAGGGTAATTAAGATTAGTTATTAGCTTATTGCTTATTCTTTATTAATATAGACTAGAGGAAGGAAGGATATTAACTCTTAACTATATTTACCTACTACTCTATTTATAAACTAATTAAGTATTTATACTTTAACTAGTTTTAGCCTTTTTTACCTTTTATATAGATTTAAATCTATTATATCTATTAAGATCCTAATACTAACCTAGAGGGTTCTTAATTAGAATTTAGTAACTATATAGGAGGAGGAGGTTTAGATATATCTATAAGCTTTTTTATAACTTAATAAAAATAGAAAGCAAGCTAAAAAGATAATTAAGAGTTAATATAAAAAGACTATAAAGTATAGTAATAATTAATATAAGCAAATAATAAAAAAAGAGAGGCTAGAAGTAGGTAATTTAGTTCTAGTATTTAATATTAAGGGATCTATTAATAAATCTTCTATTAAGAAGCTTAACTACTAATAGTAAGGCCTCTTTTATATCTTATTATATACCCCTAATACCCTATTATATTAACTAGTAATATTAGCAGGAAAAGAGATTATAGATAGGATATTTAGTAGAAATTAACTTTAAAAATTTATTTAAATACCTAAAAAATATTAGAAACTAAGTAATATAGATATTTATAGATCTAATTTAGAGAGAAACCTAGTAAAAGTCTTTCTAGTACTAGGAAATAAAGAGTATAATAACTATATACTAAAAGAAGAAGATAAAAAACTAATAGTATTTAGGGAAATAATTAGAAATAAAGAGGAGAATATATTATAATCTATAGTAAGATTAAGATAGTATCTAAGAGACTTAGAAATAGTAATTAAAGTATTAAAGACTAAATAGTAACTAATAGTAGAAATCCTATAAATATTAAAGGAGAAAGAGAGAGAGTATATTAAGATAGAGGATTTAAAGAACTTATAATCTTTCTTTTATTCTTAAATATTTAGTTTAATAATTTATAGACTTATTTATACTTATTAATAGGATCTTCTTTCTTTTATCTCTTATATTTTAAAAATTTAAGATTTTAGGAATAATATTCCTAAACTTTAGAGATAAGAATAAAAGATACTTATTAAAATATACTACTCTACTAATAACTATCTTTTAATATAATAGTAATCTATCTACTAATAACTTTAATATCTATACTAAGTATAAAATATTAGAGATCTATAGCTTCTTAATAATAATACTAAAACTTCCTATAGATATAGCTATTACTAAACTAAATAAATAAGAGGACTAATAGTTTAAGGATAGATAGAAGAAAAGAAAAGAGAAGAAGGTATTAAAGTATAGTTACTAACCTATAAAAAGAATACTAATATCTAGATAATTAAGGATATAGTAATAAAGCTATTAATACTAAAAGTAGCTATATAATATTATTATTAATAAGAAAAAGAAGGATATTTATAAAGGAGATCTTATTAATTTTATACTTAGATAGGATTTAAAGTTAGTTTTATAGATCTATTTAGAGGATATTTCCTTTATATTCTTATTACTACTTAATAATATTTCTATTATTTCTTCCCTTTTTCTCTATTCTATAAAAATATATTTAGTTACTCTATCTTTCTTTTCTTAATCTATAATATAAAGCTTTAAGTAGTTAGTAATCTCTATAAGATTAAAGTTTAGAGATAGCTTTAGTATAAAAGGGTATTAAGAGTAGGCAAACCTAGCTTCTAGGTAATACTCTTAAGCCTATTAAGAATAAAGAGTGTTTTAAAGAATTAAAAAGTTAAATTTAAATATAGCTAATATAGTAGTATTAGCTAGAATTTAGAACTATAGAATTATTATAACACTATTAAATTTTATACTCTTTTTTGCTTTATTATTATACTTAATTCTATATCTATAGTACTTATAAATACTTAGATTATTATAAGAGCAATTCTCTTAGGTTTTATAGAAGAAGTAGTTAGTATAAAAAGTATTTAGTATAGAAATATATTTAAAGTATAGTTTATAGATAAAAATACTAGTTATAGGATTTCTTATAGTATAGATATACTCTTTATAATAGATATAGAGTACTATATTATAATTATCTTAGAATTAGATAAATAAGCTATAAGTAGCTACTATATACTAAAAGATCTTTATCTACTATAAGCTAGAAAGAAAAGTAGTAGAGGTATAAATAAAGACTTAATAGTAAAAGTTACTAATCCTCTTAGTTACCTTAAATATTTAATTAAAGTCTTACTTACTAAGATAAACTTTCTAGAAAGCTAGTCTTATTATATTAGTAGTCTTATTAGAAAGTACCTATAAGATAAAGGCTACTTTTAAATATTTATTACTAGAAATTATAAGAGATATACTATAAAACCCTATACTAAAAATATATAATAATATGGAGGCTATATAATAGAGGTTGATTACGTAACCTAAGAGGTTATGAGCCCAGCTTATATAAGCTGAAAAACGCTGAAAAACGCTGAATAACGCTGAATAACGCTGAAAAACCCGAAAAGCCTAAAACGACAAAACCGAGATTCGAACCTCAAGCCCTTCTATATAAGGCTAATACCTATACTGCTACACTATATAACCTCCTACCTATTCACACTATTAATAATAATAACTATGTTTATAATGGATGCTAAATTTACTGTCCCTAAGCTTGAAGGAGCCTCTAACTATACTACTTGGGCTTTAAGAGTTAAGGCTCTTTTAGCTAGTAAGGATATTAATATTAACTTAGAGGTGCCTATAAGTGAGACTAATAAGGACCTAAATAATAAGGTACTAGCTTATATATAGCTATTGTGTACTGATGGGCCTCTATGGGTTATAAAAGATGCTATAATAGCGCCTGAAGCCTGGAAAAAGCTTGCTAATCTATATGAGTTTAAGGGTTTTATAAATGAATTCCTAACTTGTAGGGAATTTTTTAATACTACTTTAGAAGACTTTAGTAGTATGGAAGAATACCTTACTAAAGTTAAGGAATTAACTGATAATCTAGCTTATTATAAGCTAGCTTTACCTAAATAGGTTATTATAGCCTGGATTTTAAATAGCTTAGATGAAAGCTATGAGGGTTTTATAACTAATATAACCTAAAGCTTTAGGGCTAACCTAGAGGCCTATACTTTTGACTCTTTATTTGCTAATTTACTAGATAAATATAAGAGAAAAGGAGGTAAAAATACTATAAATTATACTAAAAAGGGGCCTAAACGGGTTAATAAAAAGCCCTGGAGAAAACCTAGGGGTTTATTCTGCAGAAACTGCAGAAAAAGAGGCTATACTGAAGAAAATTGTGCTTTTTTACACCCTGAAAAGGCTCCTGACTGGTGGAAGCCTTTAAATAATAAAAAAGCTGAAAAACCCGCTTAATAGAGCAATAATTTAGCTAAAACAGTTAATATAACTGTTGATAACTAGCCTAAAAATGCTATAAATATAGCTGATAACTTAGCTATAAATTCCTCTATTATAGAGGATTTTAACTTTATGGATATAAACTATAAAGGGGGAAATACTCCTCTAGCTGTTAATAACTTCTATGAGGATGATTATGAATTTGAAAATGTATATATAACCTATAATAATAACCCTTATAATAATAATAATACTAACCTATTACTAGGTGGCTTAATATAGCAGGAATTTAATAACCTAAAGAATTATAATAAGACTATAACTAGTTCTTTAAATAAAATCTCTTTCTGCTTAGATATAGCTGCTACTATTTATACTATTAGTGATATAAAATATCTATATAATATTAAAAATATAAATGAAAGGGTTAAATGGGGAGAAGCAGGATATTTAACTGCTACTAAAGAAGGATCTATAAAACTATTCTTTAATAATTAATATTTTATAATACTAAATAATATATACTATATACTAGAGCTAGGTATTAATTTACTTAGCTAAAATAAGCTTGATAACCTAGGAATAGCTTCTATCTTTTGGAAGCAGCCTATTCTATATTATATAAAATAAGATAAAATACTAGCTGTAGGGCAGAAGAAGAATAACTTATACTTCTTTAATATACCCTCTGCTAATATAAATAATAATAATAATAATAAAACTATAAATATAACTAAAGATAACCTATATAATAAGGCTATACTCTATAAGCTCTACTATAATAATATACTATGGCATGAAAGACTAGGCTATGCTAACTATAAAACAATATAACAGCTAACTAAAGCTGCTATAACTAATATTAATATACTATATCTTAATAAAAGAATACCTTGTGAAGCTTGCTTTAAAGGTAAGTTAACTAATAAGGTAAAATATAATAACTATTTAAATAAATAATATAGCTACTTAGATAAAGTAGCTGGAGACCTATGTGGACCTATAAAACTACCTACTTATAATAACTATAAGTGGTTTTTAA